>PVJS01004595.1:0-68348 GCA_004027185.1 Glis glis
AGAGAGACAGGGAGAGAGAGAGCAAGAGAGCTGAGGCTGGCCGCGAACCCGGATCCTCCGTTATCCGCCTCCCAAAGTACTGGGATTACAAGCGTGCGCCACCACGCCTGGCTTCATTAATAATTTTTATATGTTAAATGTTGAAATTATTGCATTTTGGGTAATTGTGTTAAATGAAATATATTATTAAAATTAGTTTCACCTGTTTCTTCTTAAAATTTTTAAAATGTGATTCCTAGAAAATTTCAAATTACACAACTGGATTTCATTAAATTTCTAATAGATAGTGTTGTTCCACTCTTTATTTTCTATATGTAATAATCAGTATAAATATACTAGAATAGGATCATCTGAGGTTAATTAAATTGGGAACCACACTTCATAGTTACAAGGATTGTGATTCTTATCATGCAAATGTAATTAAAATTAAGCATAATTTTATTATAAATCTTTTAAATTTGTTATGCTTGCAATTTCATACCAATTTTTAGAAGAAAATGTGAACATACAGTGATTTGTGGTGGAGCGGGAGGACAATTTTTCCAAAGAAATGAAAGCTTCATACTATGTCTTTTACTTCACATTTGATTTACTGTAACGCAATCATAAAGGGGAACTTTTTTTTTTTTCAAGAATATTTGAAGATTCGCCAGTGTTCTCCAAAGACTCTCCGACTGCTTTAATACTCAGATCATTCTGTTTGCCTGGCTCATCTTGTCACCGTCTTTGTTGGTTTTCTCTCTGTTTTTTGACTGATCTCTCTAGATTCTCATTTGCTAGCAGCTTTGAAGGTGATTTGTGCAGCTCCTGAACTCCCTCTCATTACTTCATGAACTCTTGTAATTCTGGGGACGCAATAACGAATACGCGGGTAAGGAGGACCCCTGTATCTACTTCCACAGCTGACATAACACTATAAAACAGGTCTACCCCTATACTGCTGTTTAACACTACATCGCTGATATTTCTCAAAATCTTTTTTTTTTTTTTTTGCAGTACTGGGGATTGAACCCTGGGGCATTCTATCTCTGAGCTACACCCTCAGCCCTATTTTTTATTTTGAAACAGGGTCTCACTAAGTTGCAGAGGGCCTAAGTAGCTGAGGCTGGTCGCAAACCTGCGATCCTCCTGTCTCAGCCTCCCAAGTACTGGGATCACATACACATGTGCCACCACGCCTGGCTCTCAAAATCTTTAAGAAATTTTTAGAAACGTCATCATAAGTAAATGACCACATAACAGTCTTTCTTATGGATAAATCTATAATTTATGGAATCATTATCTTATTATTGGATGATCATGTAACATTTCTAAACACAAATCTTTTTTTTTTTTTCCCATACTGGAGATTGAATCCAGGGTCATTCTATCTCTGAGCTACACCGCCAGCCCTATTTTTTGTTCTTTATTTTGAAACAGGGTCTCACTAAGTTGCGGAGGGCCTCACTAAGTAGCTGAGGCTGGCCACGAACCCGAATCCTCCGGTCTCAGCCTCCCAAGTACTGGGATGACAAGTGTATGCTCCTGCTTTTGTTTCTGATAGATATCTAGCATTCAGTTGGTTACAAGGTAAAAACTAAGGACATTTTAATACAAATCGCCACATAGTTTTCCTGAATATTAGTAGCAATTTATATTCTACCAGCAGCAAATGAACTCATGGAATCATATCTTTGCCAATATTGAGTATTTCCAACAAGAATGTTTTTAATACTTTAATATGTGAAAACGATATCTATTTACTTTTAAGTTGAATGTCTTTTATAATGGGTTAAAGATGTTTATCAACTATTAACATTTTCTGTGAATTCTCTGTTCATATTATTTTTCCTTTATCAATGGTGGAAATTTTGGAATTTATGTGTAAGAGGTTTTGTATACTAAAACTTTGTCTAGCATATTTGTTAATACTTAGGCTGTGACTTTTGTTTCTTATTGTTAGTTATTTCAAACATATGTAAATGGATAGAGAATATTTATAAGACTTCTTTATACTCACCACCTATATTAAAATATTAAATTTTACCATATTTGGCAAAACATTTAAAAATAATGGAATCCCCCAAAGACTCCACCCACTCCCTGTCACCATCCTCCACTAGGGTCCCTCCCAGCCCCACCATCAGAGCAAGGATATGCTTCCGGTTGTCATTTCTATGCATGTTGATTGACATACTTTTGCTACAAACTTGAGTATTTCAACTTATAGCACTTTTTTCATGTTTAGAAATGTCTATAAATAACCTGGGCGTGGTGGTACATGCCTGCAATCCCAGTACTTGGGAGGATGAGATAGGAGGATTGCAGGTTCGCGGCCAGCTTCAGCTACTTAGTGAGGCCCTCTATAACTTAGTGAGACCCTGTTTCAAAGTAAAGAATAAAAAATAAGGCTGGGGGTATAGCTCCGAGGTAGAATGTCCTTGGGCTCAATCCTTAGTACCACAAAAAAAAAATTTAAAAAAGAAATGTCTTAAATGGTATGAGTCACTTAGGATGTGATTTCTTTTTATAGTTGAATTTTTGCTCCAAAGTTTTAAAAATTATGTATTCATTTGTAGTTGATGAATAAACAAATTAAGTTTTTGAAATTTATTTATGTCAATATACTTTAACTGCTATAGATATTTAATTATAACCATTCTTCTATTTAGTTTTTTTAATTAATTTGCATCATTACCTATAGCAGTCCTATATGGAGATAAACATTTTAGGAACACTTTAAAAATGAAGCACAGTTCCATTTAAGAAAATACAATTAACTGAGTGTGGTGGCACACGCCTATAATCCTAGTACTTGAAAGGCTGAGACAGGAGGATCACAGGTTCGAGGCCAGCCTCAGCAACCTAGTGAGGCCCTCAGCAATTTAGTGAGACCCTGTTTCAAAACAAAAAATAAAATAGGGCTGAAGGTGTAGCTCAGAGGTACAATACCTCTGGATTCAATCCCCACTGCCAGGCAGAGCTGCAGGGGGACAGTGATGTCCACTGGGGATCCTTCTGGGGCAGGGTCAAGGCTGAGGGGGTGCAGACACCAGCTCCGCTGATCCAGAGGACCCAGACTTAAGGTGTCAAAAAGTGCCTGGGAAAAAGCCGGCAGGAAATAGACCACACACTTCCAGTAGCTGTCTCTAAGGCTGGCCGACTTGACTTTCTTCTCTCCACTTTCCCAATTTTGATTTTCCCAATTTTTATTTTTATTTTTTATTTTTTTGGTACTAGGGATTGAACCTAGAGGCATTCTACCTCCAAGTTATACCCCTAGCCCTATTTTATTTCTTATTTGGAAACAAGGTCTCACTAAGTTACAGAGGGCCTAGCTAAGTTGCTGAGGCTGGCCGCGAACCTGCGATCCTCCGGTCTCAGCCTCCCAAGTACTGGGATGACAAGCATGCGCCACCATGCCCGGCTCAATTTTTCCAATTTTTAAACAATAAACACCTAGTACTAGAAAATGATATTTAAAAAAGTAGATGTAATTAACATAGGGAAGAAAATGAACAGAATGGCAAAGACCTTGGGAACTGAATTTTTTTTTTTTTGAGGTACCGGGGATTGAACCCAGGGGCGTTCTACCTCCACACTACACCCCCGGCCCTATTTTTTATACTTTATTTTGAAACTGGGTCTCACGAAGTTGCGGAGGGCCTCACTAAGTAGAGGAGCTGACAACTGGTTAAGGGAAGCAGAGAGTTGGCACGTGAGGGTTGTGCACTGCCCCAAAAGTCCAGGGAGAGATGGATCACATTGAGGGGAGCATCAGTACTGCAGGGGAAGAATGAAGACAGAAAATTAGGTGCTGACCTTTACACAATTCCTTGGTGACCCTTGGGAGTCACAGGAGCGACACAGCCTCTTTTTATTTTTTTCCGGAACCAGGGATTGAACCCAGGGACATTCTACCTCCGAGCTACACCCCCAGCCCTATTTTTTATTCTCTATTTGGAAACAGGGTCTCACCTTAGTTGCGGAGGGCCTCATTAAGTAGCTGAGGCTGGCCGCGAACCCGGATCCTCCAGTGTCAGTCTCCCAAGTACTGGGATGACAAGCGTGCGCCACCACGCCCGGCACAACCTATTTTTCCTATGCACTTTTTGATGCCTTAAGTCTGGATGCTGCACGAGGTGGGGCAAAATACTGACTTCAGGAAAAGAAGAGATTGCAGGTACAGACTACTGACTTGAGATGGCGATGGAAAGAAAATAAAAATTAGGTTGTAAATAAAGTGACTAGTGGAAGGGACATCAACGAACATTTGTGACATCGCTAGAAGTCTGCGCGTGCTCACAGGTGAGGGGAACAGTCTGCGAGGAGGAGAAGGTGACCTTGGCGCTGGGTGAGGTCAGGGAGATGGGTACACTCCTCCATGCTTGCTGAAGGAGGAGGGTTCTGGAGGCAGAGATGGAACAGGGGCATGCCCAGCCTGAGTAAAAGGCTGCTCGCCCTCCAACCTGAGCTGGAGGAGGGAGGCGGAGGGTCAGCGTTACGTAGGAGGTTATCGTTTCTTATCAAGACCACTGGTGATATGTGACTGGCAGGGAAGCAGTGCTTGGAGGAAGTGGAGAGCGAAAGAAGAGGCGCCCATGTACCCACACTTCCCCACTTGCACAAGCACAGCTGGGAAAGAGGGATGAGTTGTTGCCCCGGAGCCGTCTGCCTGTCTGCCAGGCCAGGAGTGACACAGCCTCTTAAAATGCTCCTGCAGCCATGAGAACCAAAAAGAGAAGGAGAGAGAGAAAAATTAAAGGGAGTTTCAGGGGCCGCCACAGCTGCCTCGTCCTGGGACGGTGGGGCTGTGACCCTCCCCAGCCGTCCCCACTGAGCACTGTGGGGAGCACGTGGAGGAACCTGTTTCCAGCCTCCAGCCCCGCCTCTGGCCCTGCCCAGCTGCTGGCACCCGGCCTGGGAACTGCTGCGAGGTCCAGCCTAGGGCGCTGGAAGCCAGTCATGAAAATCCCTCACCTTCTCTCCCATAGCAATTTCAAAAGGGCTTCCCCCAAATATGACCTCATTTTATCCTCCTAGCACCGTGGCATTCTTGTCCCTAATTTAAAGTCACCAGTCCATAAATGCCTGAGGGAGACCGTGCAGCCCAAACAGAGTTGGGTCTTTGATTTGAAAGCTAGGTTCTTTCAATCTCACATGGTCTGACTGGTCTGCTTTGGAGGTGAGCATGGGTGTCTACACCCGACTGATCCACTTTGGTGGTGAGGAGGTAGGCTCTGGGGTTTGGGAGATGAAAATGGAAAAATACCTTCATGGCAGGAAGCCCGCATTTGCTGTCAGCCTGAGCTTGTTCTGGGAAGCCACCTCCTTCTGTGGGTCAGGAAGCAACCCTCTTTCTGCTGGAAGGAACTGATGGTGGCTACAAACTAAAAACCTTCGTGCTGGGCGTGATGGCGCATGCCTGTAATCCCAGTACTTGGAAGGCTGAGACAGGAGCACCGCAGGATCGAGGACAGCCTCAGCAAGTAGTGAGACTCATCAACCTAGAGAGACCATGTTTCAAAAATAAAAATAAGCCAGGCGTGGTGACGCACGCTTGTAATCCCAGTGCTTGGGAAGCTGAGACTGGAGGATCCAGGTTCGCGGCCAGCCTCAGCTACTTAGTGAGGCCTCTGCAACTTAGTGAGATCCTGTTTCAAAATAAAGAATAAAAATAGGGCTGGGGGTGTAGCTCGGAAGTAGACTGCCCCTGGGTTCAATCCCCAGTACCGGAAAGTAAATAAATAATAAAAATAAATAAAAACCTTCTTATGGGAATAAAAATAGAGCAGGCAACTTATGTGTGTTCAGTGCTGTTGGTGGGGACTGGGACAGAGACAGGGAGGGTGAAATGTCTATAACTGTGCTTGCAAGTGTGTGTGTGTGTGTGTGTGTGTGTGTGTGTGTGTGTGTGTATGTTACTGGGGATTAAACCCAGGGGCATTCTACCTGTGAGTTACACCCCTAGCCCTATTTTATTTTGAAACAGGGTCTTGCTAAGTTGAAGAGGGTCTTACTAAGTAGCTGAGGCTGGTCACGAACCTGCAATCCTCCTGCCTCAGTCTCCCAAGTACTGGGATTACAAGTGTGTGTCACCACACCCAGCTCAATTTTTTTTTCAGGTACTGGGTCTTGAACCTGGAGCATTGTGCTCTGCCACTGAGCTACACCTCTAGCACCATACCTGCTAATCTTAAGCAAACCTCCTGGCTGGAAACAAGAGGGAAACAGCCTACCTCTTCCTCCCTCACCTTGGATGGGTACAGGTCCAAGCCCAGGTGAAGGTCCCTGACCAGACCTGTGACGCTGGGCAAGTCACATAGTCTCTTGGGCTTGGGCTTCCCCCTTCCTTTCCTGGAAAATGGAAGCTGGGGTCACACTAAATGACTCCTAAGGTCCGACTGACTTGATCAGTCTCTGAGTCTGCGATTCTTAGGAAATGGAAATCATTAGCGCAGGAAAAGAAAGGTTTCTTTCTGGGAACTTCTCATTCAAGGGCCGGTAAGGGCTTTCCTGCCGGGGCAGTGACCTCATTAATGGGTCCATGAAAGAGCATCATTTTCTTGGGGTTAGAATATGTCCTAGAATTTCCAAAACTAGCTAACTAACCTACCAAGGAGCTCACTAATCAACTGCCAACCAACCAACAAACTAATCCAATAACCAACCAATCAACTATCCAACTATCTAATTTACATCTGAACACCAGCCAGAGAACAGGGGAGGAGCCTTTGCAAGCACACCCTTGTGTGGAGGACAGTAGAAAGAGACTAAAACAAGGAGGGAAGATCCTGGATCCTGGACTGGCAGCACGCAGCAGACCCCAGACAGGAACGGCAGGAATTGACATGGCCAACCGAAATCGTCTTCTGGCCAGGCCATTGTCCCCTGGAAAGAACCATTTGCAAGGATGAATGTTCCTGAAGCTGGGACAACACAGCAGCCCCGAGATGTCGCCTGACAGAAGTGCTTAGTGCTTCTCAGCTCGCAGGCGCTGGCGCTGGCAGTTTCGTGCAGCTGTGCCAAATGTGGAGAGAGGCCCCATGTGCACTTTCAGTCACGTGACCCAGTGACTCAGCCCCTTTCTGGTTCCTGCTTGTCCGAGTATGGGAACCAGGGAGGAAAGGCGAGAAATGACTTTGGAGTGATTCTCAGGGAGGGTCTGGGGCTGGGTGAGAGTTTGTTATTATTACATGGTCTGCGCGGAACCTTTTTTATGTGAGCATAATAAAGTTATCATACAGCCACAGAACTGCCGTTTGCAGAGGACGTTCCCAGGGCTCTTGGGTTCCATCTCCTGTCTCCAATAGCAGCAAGCCCAAATCACCGGGGGGAGGGGGGAGGAGAATCTACATTTTTCCACTTCCTTTAATGAAATAGTTTGGCATTTAAGCTCTCATCACGAGGAGCATTGTGTGTGTGTGTGTGTGTGTGTGTGTGTGTGTGTGTGTGTGCTGTCTAACCTGAATCCACCCCGCCACGTTTCAGCATGATCCCTCCCCGGTAGACAGGGTGGAAAACCCGTTCCACAGCGGGAGGAATGTCTGACCTGGAGAGACGGTGCTAATTCTTTATTTCCTCTTCTCTGCCAATCGACAGCCTTTCCACAGAAATTTCTTTCAAACTGGGTTTCGAAATGACTTCCTTTAGGAATCTTTCCCCGTCCAACTCCTCGTTTTCACAGGAGAGAGAAGAACACACCAACTTGGAGTTCTTGTCAGGGATTTGTTCTTGGGGACATGTTAGTTTGAAAAGACTTGGGGTGTGTTTGGGGACATGGCGCTCTGTATTTCTAGGTGGAATGGCTTCTCTCTAATGCAATTAGGGTGTCACGCACAGCACTGTGGGATTGGAGTTAGAACTCTGGATTTGTTGCTCACCAGATGTTACTTGAAGTCACCTCAGAGGTGCTAAGTTCACTCCTCCGGAAGAGAAAACGGGGACTTAACCCCTGGACCCATCATAGAGACAAAGAAAGGAGAGTTTATTAAAGCGCAGAGGTTAGTGGTTGTCACTTAACAGGGGACCCATGGACACTAGTTCCCACGTTTTAGGGTAGGGCCTATAACTTCTATTTCTATGATTTCCTACTTTTATTTTTTGTGGTACTGAGGATTAAACCTAGGGAGGCTGCATCTCTGAGCTACACCCCAGTCCTATTTTACTTTTTATTTCAAAACAGTGTCTTGCTAAGTTACCGTGTGCTGGCCCTGAGCTTGTCATAATCCTGTCTCAGCCTCCTAAATACTGGGATTACAGATGTGCACCACCATGCCTGGCTAGTTTTTACATTTTTTGATAGGGCCTCAGCACACTGCTCTGTCAGAGCATAAGCTTAGAATCTATTGTGGACTGACCATCCATGTGGTAGGTGAGCACGAGCAAACTGGAAGGACCTTAGGGCCCTTGTATGGTCTGGATGAAATCCCAAGAAGTGGGGATTCAGTGTCCCCACCCCTGGGAGGTTGAAGGAGATGGGGAGACAGTACAGTGTGTGCCTCTGAGCTGGGGAATCACGTAAACCAGGATCCACGGATTAAGAATCTAGGGTAAATAGAAAACCGGAAGATTTGGTTCTGAGAGATGTCTGGTGCAGGCATATGCAGGGAAAAGGGGGCCAATGATGTTCCTATTAAAAAAATAATTTGTCCCTTGTAATTACACCTGCTCTCAGAGTTCACCTTTGTGCTGTCTCCTCTGCATGATTGCGTCCCTTAAGTCACAGTTCCCACCCGTATCTGGGAGATGGGGTCTTTTTGGTGGCTCCGTTTGACTGCTTGGGAGGGTCAGATGTTATCACTGCTGAAATAATTTCTTGTTCCTGGAAAGCACAGGATCTCGCCTCCACTTGGTTCCTTAGCCATCCCTCACTCATCCTGGGTCAGAAGTCCATGAGATGGCTGCAGCCACGCTCCAGTGACAGTGTTAACATGGATCCCATTTGTCACTGGGATGAAGCGGGCAGGGACTGCTCAGGGTTGAGGAACCTGCTCTGCAAGGGCTCAGTGGAAGGAAATGATGTTTGGGTGGAAATGGGCTCACAGCTCTGGCCTACACTATGCCTGGAGATGACCAAGGGCCAGGGAGGAGCCTATTGACAGAGGGTGGGACTTCCTCTTTCCCTACCAGGGCAGGTGAACAGGGAGGTGAGGACGGGCAGGACTGGTGGGAGGCCACTTCCCCTCCACAGCTCACCTCTTAGGGCAAAGCCAGTGTGGTAGAAGGACAGATGCTGCTCATCTGTTTTTCTACCACCAGGGTCTTGACCGGGGATAGACGATCAGGTGATAAATAGTGCCTGCGTGTGGTGATGGCTGTTGTGCGGAACGAAAGCGCAGAGCTGAGTTAATCACAAGCCTCAGTGTGTGGCACGGCCCTTAGCAGGCTGTGCAAGCTGCATTCTAGTGTCCCTGCATTATTTGCCTTTCAGCCCCAATCTTCCTGGCCATTCCCTCTCTGTCCCCCTTCCTGACTCCTCAGCTCTGACGCCCATGGGTCTCTAATGACGGACAGCAGCACCCTGTACTTGTCCCCCATGGATCTTGATGAAGTTGCTCTGGGAATTGACCCAGCACCGGAGATTGCTGGACTACAGGAAATAGGAATTAGTAATTTCGCCAAATACTGCTATTTGCTTTCCAGAATGGTGGTGCTATTAAGGTGTTGATATTAAGGATTCCTGTCCCAGACCATGGGATTTGTACCCTTTCATCTGGAAACTTAGGACTTGTCATTTTTATTTTGGTTTCTTGAAACACACATTTATTTTCTTTACCATCTGAGCCCTCTTGACATGACATCTAAGGAATAAAAATGGGTATGAATTTCCAACAATTAAGAGAACGTGGAGCAGGTGTTCAGAGGGCACGTGGCCTCCTGGAAGGCGGATCGCTGCGGTGGACAGAGCGCTCTGGAAAGCACACACGGTGGGAGCTGCTGTCAAGGGCCTATTTTTTTTCTTGCTGAGCCCTGGAAGGGTTCAAAACTCAAGTTTAGAGGGCTCCAACACTCTAGATTTGATAGAGAGCAAGAATGTGACATAGGCTGAGATGAACTCCCCATTTCTTCACCCTGAGGGCCAGAGGAAAGGATTGCTCTTCTCTAAAGAAACCGAACAGCCTGTTCAGCTTGTGCGGACGAACTCATCTGGGCTCCATTTCCGCTTCCGGCGACGTCATGAGCTCCATTTCCACTTCCGGTAAAGCCCTGGGCTCCATTTCCGCTTCCGGCGACGCCATGAGCTCCATTTCCACTTCCGGTAAAGCCCTGGGCTCCATTTCCGCTTCCGGTGAAGTCCTGCGCTCCATTTCTGCTTTTCCTGACATGGAACCCAGTAGTCAACAAGGCCTGCCAACATACTCCAAGGTCACAGTCCACTTTGCTAAGGCCACCGATTGGGAGGCATTTGAAGAAATGATGCATTAAAAATAGGATTGAGAAGTAAAGACGCCATAGAAAACAAGAGGTAATCCAGGGTATACAAGGAGCTTGAAAGTCTGATTTGTATTCCCAGAGACATTTACGAAGACGTCCCGTCAGTTAAACAAAAAGAGGCTGCCGATCTGTATATCATGAGGATTAGTCACAATATCTTGTACACTCGAAAATTGCTAAGTGAAGAGCTTTTAAGTCTTCTCACCACACACACACAAAATACATATGTGAGGCAATGAATATGTTAATTAGCTTTATTTAGCCCTTCCACATTGTATACATATTTTATTTTATATTATTTTTTTGGCGGTACTGGGGATTGAATCCAGGGGCATTCTACCTCCGAGCTATACCCCCAGCCCTATTTTTATTCTTTATTTTGAAATGGTCTCACTGAGTTGCGGAGGCCTCGCTAAGTAGCTGAGGCTGGCCGCAAACCCAGATCCTCCGGTCTCAGCCTTCCAAGTACTGGGATTACAAGCGTGCGCCACCACGCCCGGCTCACATTGTATACATATTTTAAAACACCATTTTTCACATGATAGATATATACAATTTTTGTCAATTTAAAAATAAATAGACTGGACATGGTGGCGGACGTAATCCTAGTACTTGGGAGGATGAGATAGGAGGATCACAGGTTCCTGGCCAGCCTCAGCTACTTAGTGAGGCCCTGTTTCAAAATAAAGAATAAAAAATAAGGCTGGGGGTGTAGCTCAGAGGTAGAAGCCCCTGGGTTCAATCCCCAGTACCGCAAAATAAATAAATAAATAAATAAATAAATAAATAAATAAATAAATAAGGCTATGAAGAATGTTGATTAAAAATTTGGAGGATAAAATAGAGGAAAAAAAAACAGAGAGAAAGAGAGAGATAACACACAATAGGAACAAAAAAGATATCCCATAGAATAACCCAGGAGCTCAACATACGAATGACTGGAGAGTTATAAAAAGACTAAAGAGAAAAGATGTGGGAAGGAAGCACAAAGAATCATTGCAAGAGAACTTCCCAGAATTGAAGGATATAGGATTTAAGAAACAAGTGTTCACTTAGTACTCAGTAATAAAGAAAAGTTGACAAAGATGTCATTATTAAATCAGGGAAATACTAAAAAGAGAGATCTTAAATGTTTTCAGAAAGAAAGAAATGGGGAAAAGATAATGTCAACCTACAAGTAAATGGGCACCAAAGACATTTAACAGCAACACTGGTTACTAGAGTTTTTAACTGTTTTTTTTTTTTTTGCGGTACTGGGGATTGAACCCAGGGGCATTCTACCTCCAAGCTACACCCCCAGCCCTATTTTTTATCCTTTATTTTGAAACCAGGTCTCACAACATTGCGGAGGGCCTCACTAAGTAGCTGAGGCTGGCCGCGAACCCGGATCCTCCGGTCTCTGCCTCCCAAGTACTAGGATTACAAGCGTGCACCACCACGCCCGGCTTTAACTGTTTTAAATTATGAAGGAAAATAATTTTTCAACTAGAATTCTCTGCTCAGCAAAATATCTGTAAATACTGAAAGTTGGAAGAAAGGACATTTCGAGACAGGCAAGAAGGCAGAGGCTCAATTCTATACACCTTTTTTTCAGAAGCCATTTGAGAACACACTCCTACAAAATGAGGGAGTAAAGCAGGCCAGAGGGTTCTGGAAGTAGTACATCCAACCCAGTATAGTAGTGAAGGGAAACACAGGAGGGAGAGTTTTACTGTAAGTCTAAGAGAGACCAGCACAGATTTTTACAGAGGAAGCAAACCCTAATTTGTATTCCCAGACATTTACAAAAAACATTTTAAGCACAGAGACGCTAGGTCAGTTGACCAATATCACACAGGTGGTAAGTACAGTTATCCCTCAAGAGCCGCAGGAGCTTCCTTAGATACGAAAAATCGGAGGATGCTCAAGTTCTTTGCATAACATGCCATGGTAGTTACATATAACCTGTGCATATCCTTCTGTATATTGTAAGTCACCCCTATATTGTAATTCCTAGCACAGTGTAAATGGTAGTTGTACTGTATTGTTTATAGGGAACAATGACAAGAAAAAAGTCAGTACATGTTCAGTACACATAAAATTTTTCCCCCCGATACTTTCCATCTTTGGTTGATTGAGTCCAGGGGTGTGGAACCCATGGATACAGAGGGTCGCTGTAGTAAGTCAGTAGTGTGGACCCACCCGCTTTGGGGCATGAGCTCTACTTACCTCTGACCATCTGGTATTTCTCCTGGTAACCTATCTTAAAGTCACTAAAGGTCCCCATTAGGGAAATGAAAATAATGATGTGTTCCATGTGTACAAGACGCTCACTTATTAGTGTCAGAATGCACTAAAAGATGCTCTGCAAAAATTGCTAAATTAAGCAATAGCTGTATAGAACTTAAGAAACAGTTTCTAGAGAGATGGAGGTCACCACCAGGAGAGAAATTGCAAAAAAAGTGAATGATCATTTGGTAGAGGGAGCGGGCAAGGGGAAAGAGAAAGAAAGGCAGGCGAGAGATTGTGGCTTTGTATCTTACACCAACTGCAACTTTAAAAGAATTAAATCACATGCCTGTATGACTTTGAAAAACTGTGTGTGTGTTTTAAAAATGGTAAATAGCTCTTATTTGG
Source organism: Glis glis (assembly GCA_004027185.1). Lineage (NCBI taxonomy): Eukaryota > Metazoa > Chordata > Mammalia > Rodentia > Gliridae > Glis > Glis glis. Next base: position 13,033 of record PVJS01004595.1, read on the forward strand.
AAGAGGAGCCAAATGGGGATTACAGCAATGTGCAAAGGAACGAAGAGTTGATTGGTGGCTTGGTGTGGTTGGACTGTGGTGTGGTGATGGGGGATGGGTAGGAGTAGCTGGAGATGATTCTGGAAAAGCAGGCTAGGGCAAAGCTGCGGATAGCATCGAGTGCCACGCTAAGGAGCTCGACATTTTCTTTGTTGGAAGTGGGGAAGGATGGAGAGTTTGGGTAGTGTGAGTCCCTCCGTGTTTCAGAAGTATCATCCTTATGGCAATGTGGGCTAGGGACTGGGGTCTGGGAACACAGGAAGAAGGAGGGGCGGATCAGAAGCAGTTACAACTGTCTTCCCTGAGAATCTGAGCCTGAACCTGGGCTGTTCAGAACATTCGAACTGTGTAGAAACCGAGGCACTATGACTGCTACGGGAATAAAAACTCTTCCCTGCACCATAGCTGCCTCCTGGGACGGTGGCCCACCATCTGGGAGTCCTGTTTGTCTTGGTGGGGACAGCAGGCTGGTGGCAGGGGGTCACTCACCTCTTCTTATTCAGGAGCTAGCAGGCCAGGGTTGCCTCTCATTCCAGCTTTTTAGACCTTTCTATAAACGATATTTTGGTCACTTTTCAAGACATGCCTTAGTGTTTAGAACAAGATTTTGACCAACCTCTCTCCACTCCCCCTACTCCCTTTAACGATTCCCTTGGTTTTCATAAGTAGTTTTTCAGTCTTCCTTCTGCCCTGCCAACTCATCTAAGAAGTAGGATTTTTTTCTCCTCCTTTTATTATCAATATTTTAAAGATAATAAAAATGAAAAAAAAGTGAATGCTTTGACACCGCTGGCTTCCTGCTTTCTAGGTTCACACTCCGGGACACCCTCCTTGGGAGACTCACTCACATTCCACCCACTGGGCGTGTGCTCCTGTGAGGAGGAGCCTCAGGCCACTCCCCATCATCATTCTCCCCTCCCTGCCTCCACCCCTCTGGTTGCCAGGCAACGGAGCTCAGGGGCAAGAAAAGCAGGCTAGTGGTGCCCACTGAAGTCTCCGCCCTGCCTCTCCCCCCTACAGCAGCTGGTGTTGGGTGGCTTGCTGGAGGTCAAAGGCAGCCACCCATAGCTGGAGTGTTCTCTCCACTAGGTGTAAACCTGACTCAGGAGGGGAAGCACTTGAAGGCAGGGAGTGGGGTGAAGTAGGGCAGTTAATATTCCCCTCACACCCAAGAGGCCCTGTGGTTCCTGCCTTCCGGCAGGAGAGAATGAATAGAGCCGAACTGGTCTTTGCGTTTCAGGAATGTGAATTTTGTTTCCCTCTAAGCCTCTCCCTTCCCCGGCCATGCTTGGGAGTTAGACTCCACACTGTAAAATGATGTTTACTTGTTAGCACAGGTTGGGTTTTGTTGTTGTTGTTGAGTTGGGGTCCGTTTCCTTAGTGCCAGGTTGTTCAGGTATAAGTGGGACTAGCAACAAGGGCCCCTCTGGGAGCTTGTTAGAAATGCAGACCCTTTCTGGGCATGGTGGTGTGCACCTGTAATCCCAGTACTTGGGAAGTTGAGATAGGAGGATCCCAGGTTCAAGGCCAGCCTCTGCAATGTAGCTAGGCTCTCAGTAACCTAGGAAGACCCTGTTTCAAAATAAAAATAAAAAAGGGCTGGGGTGTAGCTCAGAGGTAGAATGCCCCTCAGTTCAATTCCCAGTACCAAAGAGAAAAAAAAAAGGAAGGAAGAAAGAAAAGATATGCAGACCCTGCCCCATTCCCAGACCACAGGACCAGAATCTACATTTTGCCTGAATGGCCAGATAGTTGGCACATTGCCTTCAAGAACCAAGTATCAAGTACCCTGCTGTTGACTTGGTCAGAATGAGAATGCATGGCCATCAGTAGGCTCATGTGTTCCAGAGACTTCTGAAGCCTCTCCTCAGCTGAGAGGTACATCATGGAGCCGGAGTCTTGTGGTCTTTCGTGGATTTGCGAGGGTGTGTGTGCAAATGCAGACAGGACTTAGCCGAAGGCAAACCCCTCCCTCTCCTCCATGTCTCCTTATCATACAACAGTGAGATAAGGCATGTTCAGATCTTTATCTCACCTTATCCTCACACACTCCCATGGGGATAAAGAAGCAGGGATTACAAATCCCAGTTTTATTGATCAGGAAATGACCTACCTCGTTCAAGCACACAGACCTGCTAACTGGATTCACCTGTGTGATTGTCAAACACCACCTTTTCCTCCTTCCTTTTGTATGTGACCCAGGCTAGAACTTCCAGTCCTTTTAAACACAAAGCTCAAAAAAAGAAAATCATAATTTTTTAAGGCAATCAGAAACATAATGTTGGTTTGGGTTTGAGTCATAAATTCCACTGTGTAGGGCTGAGACGAAGGGCTTTATTTCTGAGCCTCTGCAAATGATTCCAGTAGTTCAGAGGCCCTTTTGAATGAGAGGTTACATGGATTGAGTTTCAAAGAAAAGAATGTCGCAAGAAATCTTCCAGATGAGAATGGTCTCCAGATGTGCACACTGCTCTTCCAGATGTGTGGACAAGTGGGGTGGGAAGAAGTAGGGCGAGTGAGATGCCTGACGCGTCTGCAAAATGGAATGGAAAAACCTCTCTCAGCCACAGGGGAAAGTAGGACGGGAGGAAGAGACACCGGGTCCAAGTTAAACTCTTCAACGTGGGGCTGAAAGCCTCGGAGGAACCTTCCCGAGCTCGCTGATGCTGTGGATATGCAGTAGGCATGGAGGCCACACCTCAAACATGCCGCTGGAGAGGAAACCGGCAGCACTGCGCCCTTAGGAACTCCCTCTTCTCCACCTGAGTGCACCTGCCTCGGTCCCTGGGAGGAGCCCGTCAAGAGCAGTGGAGGCTGCAGGGCCAGAGGGACCGGGCCAGAGACTTACTCAGGGCGGAAGGGCACTGAGGCCAGAAGCAGAAGGAGAAGGATCCAGAAACGGAACCGTCCTTCCTTCAGCTTCTGAATCAGCAACTCGTTCTCTCCAGGACCGCCGGGTTTGTTTCTTTACGACGGCTAGGAGGTCCCACGTTTCTCAAATGAGGAACTCTGAAACCACAGAAAATTGAGGCCTTGTGGCCAAGTTGACTTGGTTCGTCACAAAATTTGAAAATTGGAAACCTTGCCGAACTCCTGGCTGCATGGAATTAAATCCCTTTCTCTCCACCAGCATCTTCACCTTCTCCAGGAAGTTCTGCTAAGTGACTGCTCCAGATACCCGTCTACCCCCTGCCTGCCTACCCAGACCGTCTTCTTTTTTCATTTAGAGACTGTCCCTGAGTCCCAATTTCCATGACACCCTGGAAGTGTGACTTCAATTCCCTCCAACCCTCCTATTTTTAAGCAACACAAAATAACACATTTGACTCTGGTGGAAGGGGTTCACATTTTTATTTCCTTCTAAGGGTCCCCAGGATCTAAAGGACACAAACACATTTAAGTCACTAATTATTCACCTTATTAAAAGATATGCTCATGCAGTAATGCCTGCATATGATTATATACACATACATACAAATCAGCATAATTCCTAGTTAATGTGCTAATAATACGCTTAACAATTGCTAAGTTGAAAAAGCTGATTAGCTCTTTTCTCTTTTCCTCTATGGGGTCGGATTCTCCACCCAACACATTTCTCAAGCGCCGCATCAGTCGGAAGGCAGATTTTTCAGTTGGAAGGCACTGAGACCACGCAGAGGGGAGCCCAGGACCAGCCCCCAGTGTGACTCTATGTCCTTACTCTGGGAATCAAGTACCAGGAAGTAGAATATTATCACCACCATCTTCATCATCATCACCATCATTCTGTCATTAATGGCTATGAGTTCTTCATTTGTGTGTGTGTGTGTGTGTGTGTGTGTGTGTGTGTGTGTGTTGCTTGTGGATTGAGCCCAGGGGCATTCTACTTCCAAGCTACATGCTCAACCCTATTTTATTTTATTTTTTATTTATTTTATATTTATTTATTTATATTTATTTTGCGGTACTGGGGATTGAGCACAGAGGCATTCTACCTCTAAGCTATACCCCCAGCCTTATTTTTTATTCTTTATTTTGAAACCGGGTCTCACTAAGTTGCAGAGGGCCTCTCTAAATAGCTGAGGCTGGCCACGAACCTGTGATCCTCCTGTCTCAGCCTCCCAAGTACTGGGATTACAAGCATGCGCCACCACACCCAGCTTATTTTTTATTTGGAAATAGGGTCTAAGTTGCTGAGAGTCTCACTAAGTTGCTGAGGCTGGCCTCTAACCTGCAATCCTCCTGTCTCACCAGCCCAAGTACTGGGATTACAGGTGTGCACCACCACGCCCCCCCCCCCCGTACTGGGGATTGACTCCAGAGGTGGTCTACCACTGAGCTACACCCCTAGCCTTTTTCATTTTTTATTTTGGGACAAGGTCTCACTAAATTGCCTAGGTTGGCCTCAAACATCCAATCCTCTTGTCTCAGCTTCCCAAGTGGCTGGGGTTATAGGAGTGTGCCACCACATCCAGTTCCTTTGTTCTTAATCTAATGGGCATTGAATGCTGAAGCTACTGTTTGTTTTAAATTTGATTCTAAAGGTATTTTGATATTCTGATTAGTACCCAATTTATAGTTTATAGGGTTGACTGTGTCCTGGCCGACTAGGTGGGTGCATCTTTGAATTACATTATACTTATACCTTTATTATACTTAATTTTGTAATACTTGAATTGACTTAAAGCTTAGGAAGCTCAATTAGGTTCTGTTCAGTATGTGGCCTAGAAAATGTATACACTTTGTCCTGGTTTTTAACTATACGCTTGGTGTGCTTCATGCCTCTGAATTGGGTAGATTTCTGTGCTTAGCATGTGTCATGGCGAAGGCATGTTATTTTATTATTGTAAGCTGGTCGCATTCATTATTATTTTGAAAAGATTCTAGAACACCTGGTGCTACAGTTAGCCCACCTTGTCCCCGAGTGCTGCACTGCTGGCTGTCAATCATTTCATTAGGATCAAGTATGGGGATCATAAAGCTGCTCCGCCTTCTGCTTCTGGGCTTCCCCCACCTCCCAGCTGGGAGTCGGGAGGGAAGGCGCTTTAGTTCATCTGTCTCCCTGGTGTGAGCAGGACTGTCCAGATGGAAGGGAAATGGCCATTCTCCTATGGAGACTCGGCCAGACATGATTCCTGCCTGAGAGGGGGTCCCAGCCCAGGGCTCTGAGGCTCCTTAATCCTCAGCAGGGAGTAAAACTCAAAGACCCAGCCCTTGTCTCTGGAGTCCAGGGGTATCATTTCATTTGGAATGTTCCTTTCCGTTGACTATTCTTTACCTTTCTTTTCACCTGTTTTGCTTAGCTCTGCCCTCCTGCACTTGCTAATTCTAATCCTTTGGTGACCCAAGCTAAACAAGATGCTTCAGGAAGACACTCTACCTGTTAATCCTTTTCCTGTGTGTTCTGACATCTCTTCCTTTAATATTAATATGTCAGATTAAGTCTGCCATTCCTGAGGTGCCTGTGTGCCAGGTAAATCGTATGTATCACATTTATTATTATTAACAACAGAACCAGCCAGATGGTGTCGTTTCCATTTTTCAGATGAAAGCTCAGAGGCTGGCTCCCCTGCCCAAGGCCCTTTAACTAGGTATCATATTAAATCTGGTCCACAGGACACCAGAGCCTCTGTTTCAAGAACTTCCAGCTCTGATTCATGTTACCCCAGTTGGACCCTTGTGATGTCTAGAGATTCTCAAATGCCCAAACCAGTCTATTTAAATTCATTTTATTAATAAAAATGACAACGCCTATGTGTCTCATAGTTGGTGTAATGAAGTGAAAGGAAGGAGAAGAGTGTGTACAGCCAGACAGCTTGGAAATCACCCGGTCTACACTGGAGGAGGATGTCAGGTCACCAACGAGACGGTTCCCTCCGGAGGACTTCCGCCACAGGTGCGTGAACTTGCCACCACCCTTCTGACTCGATTTAACCCTGCAGCTGAACCTGATTGAGAAGATTCCTTCCCGGTTCGTGACCTTGCTCTTGGGGATGCAGACTCTTTAATCAGTAGACTCTGAGGGACAAAATGAAGAGCTGGAGGGAGGCATTGGAGAGACACGACGGGGTTGAGGACTTGATCATCTTTTTTTTAATCAAACCACTGAAAGTGGAGACCTTCATTCTAGAACGGGGATCAAGATAGCATTTATGGTAAAAGAAAATCATTTCCTCTCCAGTTAGTTTTCTTGTGCGTACCCCCTATTCTGGACACCTTGAAGAACAGTCTTTCCGGGCCACCAGAGGACGGGCATCTGTAAGTAGAGTTGAAGGGAGCGAGTGTGTCTTCATACCCTGTTCCTCTCTTCTGCAGTATTCTTTTTTTTTTTTTTGTGGTACCGGAGATTGAAGGCAGGGGTGTTCTACCTCCGTGCTACACCCCCGGCCCTATTTTTTATACTTTATTTTGAAACCGGGTCTCACGAAGTTGCAGAGGGCTTCACTAAGTAGAGAGAGAGAGAGAGAGCGAGCTGAGGCTGGCCGCGAACCCGGATCCTCCGGTCTCCGCCTCCCAAAGTACTGGGATTCCAAGCGTGCGCCACCACGCCCGGCTCTTCTGCAGTATTCTTGAGGCAGCACAAACAGTCCAGTCTGGCACGAGCAATGACATTTTATTTTATTTTTTCCAGCAGTGACAATTGATATCTTCGCTGTGCCCCTGGAACTCTGCGGACAGTCCTGAGGGATCAAGCAAGCCCAATCACAGAAGCCCCGCGGCTGAGAGTCACACTGCGACTCTGAAGTCTTGTCACGAGAAATGGCCTTTCTGGAGGGCACCCAGGAAACTTTCCTCAGGGCGGCCAAAAGAACGACTGTGGAGGAAAGGGTTTCAGTTCCCAGCCCTCAAAACAAGTTTTTAGAAAAGTGCCTTTTCATCTTGTTTAATTACAAATAAAGGACACAAAGCCACACCCCTCTCAGAATCCTCCTCTTAGCTGGGCATGGTGGCACATGCTTGTAATCCCAGTACTTGGGAGGACTGAGACAGGAGGATCGCAGGTTTGTGGCCAGCCTCAGCTACTTAGTGAAGCCCTCCGCAACTTAGTGAGACCCTGTTTCAAAATAAAGAATAAAAAATAGGGCTGGGGGTGTAGCTCAGAGGTAGAATGCCTCTGGGTTCAATCCCCAGTACCGCAAAAGAATCCTTCTCTTGCACTGATTTTTATGTATGATGAGGGTGGTGTTGGGGGCAGGGGACCAAGGCCTCTTGTTCTTCAGCTGCATGTGATGCTTGCTCAGGGACCATGAGCAAACATCTCATCGTCTTTATCACTGGGTATTAATTGCCTTACTGGTTGACTCTACAGAGACTATTATATTTACCAAAATAAAATGAATACTCTGCGGAGTGTCTTTCATCATATGATTTCGGGGCCAAGTCACCGTCCCCCTTAATTTGCAGAGATGAGAATCAAAACCAAGAGAGGTCACCAGTTGAAGAATACGTCCTCAGCAGAACAGCCGAGAGCTCAGCCTTCTTCAAGCTGGCCTGCAGTCAGGCGAGGTGCTGGGGGCATGGCGTGGACTTCACTCTTAGTTCTCAGTATGTGCCGTTGAGCACAATGGGCACGTGTGGTTAGCATTGAAAACGGGTAGGATGGAGCAAGTCCAGTCACTGTTGAGTGAGTTGCAATTTGAGGTCAATTGGCTTCCTTAATTATTAACCATCATCCTCTGAGTACTACACTTGACATCAAGGAGAGGATAGCAGGGGTTTTGACCTTTCAACACAACGAGTGCAAAGGAAAGGACAGGCAGGATCTTATACTTTACCTTCGCTGGGTCAGTAAAGAAGCATGAAGCCACTAAAATCTATCGTGGAGAATGTCATCAAGATGGCAAAAAAGGAAAAAAGAAAGCGTTTGAAGGGAGTGCTAAAGGGAATGGGTTGTTGGTCTTTTAGCAACGTAGCCAGGCTGAGTTCCAAAGGAGGGATGGATAAAGACTGGTTCAGAGTGTGATGATGCATAGTTAGAGCTTGATAGCTAAAAAGTTGTTAGCTAGAGTGACTCCATATTGTTACACTGACCCCGACCTGGCCCTAAAACAGGGAAGTTGGCCATGGAAAAATCAAACCAGGATGCTGACAGGGTAGTGGGTAACAATAATGTGTTACTGTTATTGTTGCATTGTCCTTGCTAACAGCGTATGTTCTTGCTTCTGTATGTTCGTTATGCTTGCTCGCTCTACTGCGGGAAATAACCGTTGGGACCCCTGCCATGGGAATCTGCTATGGGAAACCAAACCATATACCCCTGACTTGTGGCTCTTCTGTATATAAGGAGGGCTCTGAGACAGTTGGGTATGGCACCTGGCATTCATGCTATGTGTAGTCCTGATCGATCAGCAATAAAGGCTCTCAATTAATGCCTTTGGTGGTCTGATTGGTCTTGATTGGGACGCTACCTCACAACAGAGAGAAGGGGAACCATATAGAAATGCTGTTGCTAAGGCAAAGGGGCAGTAATCTTCAGGTGAATGAAGGACTAGGCAAAGCAGGAGCATGATTGGACGGACTCACAGGGATCTATGCACTGTGGCAGGTGATGGAGAAGGTGCAGGAGGGTGCCGGGTGGGACCGTGAGGAGCCACTTATGGGTTCTGTAATGGTCCAGGTACCATATGGTCCTTGAAGCTAGTTGTTCTGAGCAACTGCCTGTGGCATCAATTAGCATAAAAAGCCATTGAAACCAAAGAAATCCACAAGAAGACAGCACTGATAGCTAACTCTGAGAAGCTTAAAAGCTGAATTAGTGCGGATACCTTTGGAAGGGTGAAAAAGACCCCCAAACAGGGTGTCAGGTAGCAAATAATTACCTGGGCTTGGTCAAGAAATGGACATGGGCTTGGAGGAGAGGTATTAAATGTGTTTTCGTTGCACTTTGGAACTTCTGAGCTGGAAGGGCCCTTAGTTCACGATACTTATTTTACAAATGAGGAAGCCAAGTCCCAGTGGGTTGAGTGGAGAAGTTGTACCTAGAGACATACACATAGGCTAATCAAGTTCAATTAGGTCTATGTTTTATTTAGAAAATAACAAATGTATCTTGTACTTCAAACCCAGGAACTTCTGCAATATAATTGGGAGATCCGAGGAAGCTGAACACTGGGTTTGGGCTTATGACCTTCGCATTGATTCCAGAAAACCTGACCCCTGTTAATCATCAATCCGTGGAGCACCTTGGCAGACAGTGACTAACTTTATGTCAAGGTCATAAAAAACCCCAAAAGCTAAGCTGGGTGTGGTGGTGCATGCCTGTAATCCCAGTACTGGGGAGGCTGAGACAGGACAATTAGAGGTCTGAGGGCAACTTTAGCAACATAGCGAGGCCCTCCACAACTTAGTGGGACCCTGTTTTCAAAGAAAAAAATAAAATAGAGCAGGGGGTATAGCTCAGAGGTAGAATGGCCCCTGGGTTCAATCCTCAGTACCATAAAAACAAACAAACAAACAAACAAACAAACAAACAAACAGAAAAAAGCAAAAGTTCTCAAAAGCCACCAGGTTCTAAGCAGAGAACTGGGGGGATCATGGAACTGCGCCCCGCTCTCCAGAGCTCCAAGGTTTGGAAATAATCAGGCTAGCTGGAGCGACTGGCTTTTCCCAGCCTGTCCCATTTTGGTCTGGGTCATCTGGATCCTTCCCAGAATCACATCCCCTTTATACACTGTGATTACCCACGACGGCCTCAGCCAGCACCATGTCTCCACACCACATTTTGCTTAAGAAAATAATAATACTTTCTCATGGATGAGGAATACATTTCATTTAGTTTCATTTAAAATACATTGTTTGAGCTGTGCTCCACGAATCCGTCAAATCCTATAAATATGTATGAAGTTGCAGCGGCCTCCTACACCCATGGAGAGGCCAGTTTTGGGATGGATAACAGACAGGGAGAATTTTAAGTACATCCTGTTCCACCGAAGCTTGCTTTCCCCCATTCTGCTCTCCCTCCTTCTCTGCTCCCTCCTCCCACGACCCTTCTCCCACCACAGCAGAAAAAATAATTACCGTGAGGGCTGAGCTTGGGCAGAGCCGATTTCTTTCTTCTCCTTCAAATATTGCAAAACCTTAAAACTGTAGGGGAATAATTTCCCTTCCCCCAACACAAACACAGCTCTCCTCTGGCAAACAGGAAACCATCCCAGGGCTGTGGGCTCCTGAGCCAGGAAATTGGTCTTTGCTGCTCTGGCTACCTTCCCTCCAGGTTCTTCCTGGGCATTCAATGTCTTTAAAAATAGCAACCACCAAAGCCAGAAGAAAAGATGATTTCATTGTCTAACCACTGTAACTTGTGGGCTGATTGGGGTGGCTGCAGATGCAGCTAATCCCGGACTCGGCCCCTTGAGAATTCTCGTGGGGTGAAGGGATCGGAACACCCAGGACCTCCGAGGAGCCAGCTCATCTCAGGAGGGAGGTGAACCAGGCAGAGCTGGCGCATTACCTGTGTGTACACACCTGTGTGCATACACACACACACACACACACACACACACACACACACACTGCCAGGCAAGATGTTCCCCTAGCAGAGCGTGTGTGCGTGCAGGCCGTGCGCGGGAGGGTTGGTCTGCAGGCAAAGCCTCCGTGCTGCCTGAGCTAGTAATTCCTGCTGTGCTCCCTGGAGTGTGCATCCCAGCCCCAGCAGGCACAGGAATCTACAGAGCATGCGTAATTCCACTCAGTTTAGGGAGCTGTTGGAGTGACAGGCATGAAATCCCCAATGGACTTCTAAGGCTAGGAGAAAAGTAGTTCAAGAAGGTATAGGAAGGCCGGGCATGGTGGCGCACGCTTGTAATCCCAGTACTTGGGAGGCTGAGACAGGAGGATCTGGGTTCGCGGCCAGCCTCAGCTACTTAGTGAGGCCCTCTGCAACTTAGTGAGACCTTGTCTCAAAATAAAGAATAAAAAAATAGGGCTGGGGGTGTAGCTCGGAGGTAGAATGCCCCTGGGTTCAATCCTCAGTACTGCAAAACAAAAAAAGGAAAAAAAAAAAAAGAAGGTACAGGAAGGCCACCAACAGTTACTCTTATGGAACAAAGAAAAATTAATTATAAAGCATTCTCCTCTACTGCCTGCCATACAGATTAAAATCATCCAAAACAGAGGTCAATGCACAATGATGAAAAGATCTACATCCCTCAATATAGGGCTTATGGCCCTCAATTTTGCTTAATTTGCTACTCCATCAGGGAGTAGCAATTTTTTTTTTTGCTGTACTGGGAATTGAACCTAGGAGCATTCTATCTCCGAGCTACATCCCCAGCCCTGTTTTTTTAATTTTTTATTTTGAAACAGGGTCTCACTAAGTTGCGGAGGTCCTCACTAAGTAGGTGAGGCTGGCTGCAAACCTGTGATCCTCCTGTCTCAGTCTCCCGAGTACCGGGATTAGAAGTGTGCACCACCACGCCCGGCTAGGGAAGTGTATTTTAAAATAACTTCTATGAGGGTGGCATCTTCCAGAGTATTGCGGGGATATGGAAGATACATAAGATCTGTTTACTATCTTTGAAGACTGTGTTGGTCAGCTTTGCATTACTGTAACAAAACACTTGAGATAATCAACTTATAAAGAAAAAAGGTTTGTTTTGGCTTGCAGTTGTGGAGGTCACATTGTTGGCTGGCCCTGCTGTTTTGGTCCTGCAGGGAGACAGCATATTACGGCAGAGCAAAACTACTCACTTCATGGCGGGGAGCAAGAAAGAGCGGAAGGGGAAGGGGCTGGGGTCCAGCTATCCCTTTTGAGGGCACACACCTAGTCACCTAAGGACTGGCCACTTCTTAAAGATTTCACCACATCCCAATAGCACCATTAGGGGACCCCACCTTTAACACATGGGCCTCTGGGGAATATTCTAGGTCTGAACTATAGAAAAGACTTCATGGTTAAGGAGAGAGAGCTGCTCTGTGGAAGTCAACTGGAAACGAAGGGTGCTGAGCATTCACCCATAGGGCCTGAGCACCAGCCAGTCACTGCTCTGCGGTATGTCCCGTGAAGAAAGAAACATAAATAAGTGCCCGCCCTGGGGAGCCAATGCTGTCCCGTGGGAGGCTGGCAATGACTGGGATAAAGGAGATGTGTCCTACGCTGAACCGTGTAAGGGCTAGAGAGGGCAATAACGCAGCGAGAGGGAGAGAAAGTGCTAAGGAAGGGCTGCAGCTCTAGAATAGGGGACCAGAAAAGGTCTCACTGAGACGTTGATATGAGTAAAATTGTGAAGTGCGTCAGTACAGTGGTCCCTCAGTATCTCAGGGGCATTACTTCTAGGACCCTCCTTGAATATTAAAATCTAATGATAAATCTCTTATATAAAATAGTATTTTCATATAACCTACTCATATCCTCTTATATACTTCTTTTTCTGTTCCATATTGGGGATGGTACCCAGTGCCTGGCGCATGCTAGGCAAGCGCTTTACCACTGAGCTACATCCCAGCTTTTTAAATTATGTCTTGAGACAGCATCTCACTAAGTTGTCCAGGCTAGCCTCCAACTTTCAATCCTCCTGTCTCGGCCTCTGGAGTACTGGGATTACAGGCATGCGCCACCACATTGGGCTATTGTATACTTTAAATCATCTCTTAGATTACTTATAATATTTAATACAATGTCAATGCTATGTAAATCATTGTTATGCTGTATTGTTTAGGACTCATGAAAAAATTCTCAGTATATGTTAAGTACAGACACAATTTTTCCCCGAATATTTTCAAGCCATTGTTGGTCACCTCTGCCAATGCAGAAGCTGCGGCTATGGAAGGCTGACTGTACTACTAAAGCCGTCTGGTCCCAGCGGGACGTGAGTTCCAGTCCTGCTTGGCCAGTTCTCGCCTTGTGAGCTGGCCCCTACTTCCTTCTCTGAGCCCTAGTTTCCTCATCTCTAAATTGAGAATATCACCTGTTTTTTTTTAAACAGGGTTATTGTAGGCACATACGACTTGCTCAGCAAGTCATACCCATTATTATCATGATCAAGATATCACATAACTATGTGAAATAAAATGACAGCCATCCAATTGTTGTGAAATGCTGTTCTGAGTCCGAGGGGTGCTGACCTTGGTCATCACAGAACTCTCAGCTTGGGATACATGACTAAATGGGGGACAGAGAGAGGTGACGTGATGGGCTTTGTCCACCTGATACTATGGTTGGATCGCACCTTGGGGTGACTGCTGGGGAAGGGGAGTCAAGAAGAGAGAGGGGAAGGTAGGTGGTGCTGACCAAGGGGTATGTCTGAACCGGATATCAGCCCAGGGGCCCTGAGCTGGGGGAAACCTTCCTTCTAGAATGTTCTGGGTCATCAGCATCCTGGAATGGAAGGTCGCTCAGGATGGGCTTGGGAGAGGGCACTGGGATGTCTGCCCTCTCCCTGCACTCTCTCTCCCTTGTCTATAGATCTTGATGATCACCCCTGTGAGCACTCAAAAGCCCACGTAAAAAACATCCACTAAAGCCCGCCATGAAATTGTGAGAAGTTTCGGGCATTTAAGCCTTTCCTGGAGAAGGCTTGAGGGAGTCTACAGCCAGCGAGTCAAGAAGGCCAGAAAGCACCGGGAAGGCTGGGGGATGACACATGGGGCTGAGAACACGGAGCGCTCAGAGCAACATAAACGCCGTGGAGCAGGATGGAGTGAGGCCAGGACCTGCTACGAAGGCCACACGTGGCTGTTGAGTGTTGATGTCCTTTTACCATTGGGCTGCCCACCACCGAGCCCTGGTCTCCCTTTCAGTACAGGGGTCAAGCTTTTCTGCCGCCCTCCGCACAGTCCCTCCAATACACAATCTAGATTCCATATCCACATGGTGACCCGGCTTCTCTGGTCTTCCTCTAGGTTTAGTAAACAGGCTTTCGAATACTTGCTGATTCATCCATCAACAAAGCACTTCCTAAGACTTCTTAAACCTTAATCTCTTCTTAATATTTATAAAGCACTTATTACATGCAAGGCAGCTGCGCTTTACATGTGTCATCTCATCGTTTTCTCATAAATATTTTATGACTCATGCACTCATATTTGTTTGGCAAAGAAGGAAACGTAGCCTTGCAGGGGTTATGGGACATGCCTGGCCTTCACAGTTAGTAGGCAGTAGGGCCAAAATTCAAATGCAGGCTCTGCCTCACACCAATGTGTGTGTGCTTGCACACAATGCCTTATGACCTCACCATCCAGCCTTGTTTAAGTCTTGATTTGTTTATATCTTGATTTGTTTATATCTGTTTATATCTCAAAGGTTGGAGATGAGTGATTTGAGGGAGTGGGATAGAGAGACTGAGAGACCAACATATTTATAATATATTCACATCATACCAACCATGCTTAGGCATGGTTGGTAATTGGTGAGGATTCAGAGCCACAGAACCATCCTTGCCTTCCTAGATCTTACCATCCAATGGAAAGGGAGACACAGACAAGTAAATGAACATTGGTGCTTCCTCTGATGAGGGGAAGACAGGCATGCTCATAGGCTCTGGGAGCCCCCATCGAGGGGCAGAAAATTCACATGGGACATGGGTGTGTCCCTGAGGAAGATGCTGTCCAAGTGAGTCTTGAGGACCAGGCCAGGCCAAGCAGACCAGGCAAGGGGGAGGGCATTTCATCAGGGCAAGGACATTGAAGGCTCAGCAGAGAGCTCTGTGTGGCTGGGATAGAACGCACGAGCTGAGGGACGAGGGGGTGGTGAGGGGAGGGACTGGAGGGACAGGTAAGGTCAGCAAGTGAAGAGGTCTCGCATGCTGGCCAGGCAGTGGTCCATATCCTGACAACAATGGGTGCATTGAATAGCTTCCCAGAGGGGAGAGACATGGTCGTTTTAGAAAGCCGCTCTGAGAACAGTAGAGATGAATCAGAGCAGGGGCTGGAGTGGGCCGAGAAGAGAGGAAGCAACTTCAGAGATTCTGGAGTGGCCAAGGGGCAGGGCTACAGAGCTTTTCAATTTGGGTAGAGGGCTTTCAACACCAAGTTACTCTCCATCCCAAATCAACAAATACATATTTTTTTTTGTGTGTGTGTGGTACTTTTTTTTGTGTGTGGTACTGGGGATTGAACCCGGGGCATTCTATCTCCGAGCTACACCCCCAGCCCGATTTTATTTTTTTTTTATTTTGAAATAGGGTCTCACTAGGTTGATGAGAGTCTCACTACTTGCTGAGGCTGTCCTTGAACCTGTGACCCTCCTGTCTCAATCTCCCAAGTACTGGGATTACAAGCATGCACTACCATGTCTGACTTCTTCTTTTTTTTTTTTTTTTGGTACTGGGGATTGGGGATTGAACCCAGGGGCATTCTACCTCTCAGCTACACTCCCAGCCCCCCCTTTTTTAATGTTGAAACAGGGTCTGGCTAAGTTGCTGAGGGCCTGCCTAAGTCGCTCAAACCTGTAATCATCCAGTCAGCCTCCTAAGTACTGGGATTACAGGCATGTATCACTGGGCCCAGCTCATATTATGCCTTTGTCTTAATATTATTAATGATATCTTTAAATTCAAATGTGTATTTCTATCTTTCTTATATCTAGTATCTATTGATTACCCCTAATAGAGGTTACAGACATTGTGACCAGCCCTAGTGGCAGGTACCAAGGTTCCTACTGGTGCCATGTCATTTCATCTTCCTATTAGCCTTCTGGGAAGGATTTTATCATCTTCTTCTTAGAGAGGAGAAACCTGAGGTTCAGACTGCTAAAAACGTGTCCTGAGTTCTGCAAAGGGACAGAGGATGGGTTCGACCCACGCCCAGCATCACCAGCGGTGTTTTATGGTGGTATCTGTTTGAAAGAGGAATAATTCTTTTCTTTTCCACCCACACCCACATTTTATAACTGTAGACTGGTAATCCAGCTTCTTTAAGAAATGCTTTTTTATGCCCTCCAATTCTCATAATTAAGAGTCCAAGGTCGTGCCAGGCACTGGAATGAAGGTTTCGTAGTGTGTAAAATGTTTTCAACTTTGAGACTTCTTAGATCCCCATAGATTCCAGCAAGGTGGCTGAGGAAGTATTATCCGCATACTGGTTGAGAAAACCAGGCTCAGAGAAGCCAGAGTCGTAAGCGAAGCAGCCTGGCAGGTCTGAATGTACTGAATTTACCCTTTGACTTTTTACTGCCTTTTACTGATCCTGCACTCAGGTGACAAATGGCCCCACACGACGATATTGGGCGAGTAGAAGTCTGGGGAACAAATCCCTTGACCCCCCCTGGTTGTTTCTGCCTTTACCTCAAACCCAGCCCATTCAAGAAGCACCGAGTACCTGCTGGGTGTCCAAAGACGCTCATCTTGACCAATGAGGAGCAAGAGGTGGACTGAGGATGGACATGGTGGAGCCGAAGGTGAGCGGGTGTGTAGGGGCCATTCTAGAGGTGTGGACAGGACGCTGCACTCAGGGTAGGGATCACTCATTCCAGTCAGGGCGTGGTGGAGGGATGGGGCAGGCCCCAGAGAAGGTGACATTCAAACTGGTTTTGGAGGCAGAACTATGTTTTCTCAGGTTGAAAAGGGCAGAGACAACAATAGCCGCGGTATCCCTTGTTAAGTCCTTGCTATGCACCAAACCCTGACTTAAGAGGCATACAAGTATTATTTAGTTGCTCCTCCCTAGAACCCAGGAGTCCTCAACTAGTCTCATCCCCATTTCACAGATGAGGAAATGAAGGTTTGGTCCAATTCCAGTTCATTCTCTTGACCACAGCACAGAGCTTGAGTAAAACTGTAGAGATGGGAGATGCCTGGTTCGTGTGAGGTGCAGGGTGGGTAAAAGCAAGAGAGAGGGCAGAGGGGTGAAAGGCGGGTGGGGCCAGCATGTGATGGCCTTGGCAGGACTTCGTGTCCCCAGCTGAGTTAGATGGCAGACGTGTGATCTTTTTTGATCAGATCCATGTTTCATTGATGCCGGTGACAGCTGAGCAGGAACCACAGTCCTCCATGCCTGTAGGGGGCCAGGCCCAGAAAGCACCAAAGGGAAGCAGGCCACGTGGGAAGGCCGTGTCCCCGCTGCGAGTGGCGAGCCCCAGCCTCCAGCCCCTCCCCGGGGGACCGCAGCCACGTGGGAACCAAGTCCCTTCATTGCCTGTCCCTCTGATTTTTTAAGGAAATGTTGGAAGACAAAAATGTAATATGAAATTTCCTGATTTTAAGATGTAAGAAACTAATTTAAAAAGTTTATTTTTTAGAAAGCTCTCAGGACCAAGCAAGTGATAGGTGTGGGCTGCTAGTTAGCCATCTCTGGTAGGGAGGATGGATTGCAGTAGAGAGCTCAGAGGCAGAGACCATTGTTAGGAGTCTACTCGAAGAATCTAGACAAAGGAAGAAGACCCGAGCCAAGGCCCAGAGATGAAGAGGCGTGGCCGGGCTCGAGATACTTTTTTTATATTCATTTATTGGTGCATTGTAATTATACATTTGATAAATGTCAGATTAGGAGAATCATACATGCACACATTGATCATTTACACACATTGCCCTCAAATCCCACCCTATTCCCTCCCCGTTCCCTTCCTTTAGTGCTCTGCATAGTGATTGAGTCTTATAAGTGTGTATATATACTCACTTATATAAGTGTGTATATGTGTGTCTATAAGTGTGTATATATACACACTTATAAGTCTCGAGATACATTTTAAGTACTCGAGATACATTTTAAGTAAATTAAGTAGAACACGGTGACGTGACTTTGGACATAAGGGTGTCTGAGGGCGGAGTCTAGGTAGACCAGGTAGATGATGGATCCATTAATTCATTTCCTTTCTGGACAATTATTTATTATCTACTATATCTAAGCTACTGTGTTAAGAGCTGAAAAGAGCAAGGAGTAAGTGACAGAACCTTGCTGTGAACGGGCTCAAAATTCAGTGAGGAGCTCCACTGTCAGAGAAGCATAGAGAGATCTGGGGACATGCCCCTGCCCATCCTGGGGGGCAGGGGGGCAGGGAAACTCTGCTGATAAGGACATCAGCAGAAATGCTGGTGAGGCGCGGTCAGGAGCCGGGTCTTGTGTTTGCAGAGCTGAGTCGTAGCTTCAGCCAGCTAATCTGTGATCTGCTTCCCTCTGCGATGTTTTTAGTTTTGTGACATTTCAAAGTCCAGATGGCCCGCGCGCTCCAAGGACGGATTCCTTTCT
This sequence comes from Glis glis, assembly GCA_004027185.1. Lineage (NCBI taxonomy): Eukaryota > Metazoa > Chordata > Mammalia > Rodentia > Gliridae > Glis > Glis glis. Next base: position 31,171 of record PVJS01004595.1, read on the forward strand.
TGCAGTCATGTTTTTCCTTTGTCCTCTTTTAACGTGCCCTGAACCAGAGTGAACGTGGCCGAGGGCGGAGCAGGTGCCGTGTCCCCTGTGCGGTCCACACCTTCCAGGCCTTGCCCTCTTGCCATTCATCTTAGGTGTTGCAATATTTGGAAGGTGAACCTGGGCTTATTTTTTGTTTACTCATAGCTGTTGTGGTGAAAGATCTGCTTTATTTCAGGCATTATTATTGTATAGTGGATTAGTTACAGGGAAACTAGCAGCATTCTATTCTGTCAATCACTCTACCTCCTTCCTGGGAATGCCAGACATTCTTTTTTTCAAACCTGGGCAAGGTTTTGTGTCATTCATCCGACACCTTTTGGAGGTGTTTACCGTGTACCAGGCTCTGTTCTAGGTCTTGGGATGCATCATGGAATAATGAAGGACCCCTGCTCTCAGACGATTTGGCCCTTATTTATTTCTGGGTTGATCTTTCGGGATGTGTACAGATGGGTGCCCCCCCCCCACATACACACATACACACATACACCAGCCAGGAGAATGTCCCTTCCTGCCCCCTCCCAAGTGGGACTGTGCTTTCTCCATCATTTCAGACTCTACATTGCATTCTCTTAGTACGAATTGCCTACCATCTGGCAGTTTCTTGGTGATTAGAGCTCTGCTATCCCAAATAGAACTTAATTGTGGTACTAGGGCTAGAACCCAGGGGCATTCTACCCTCGAGCTACATCCCCAGCCCTATTTTTTATTTTTATTTTGAAACAGGATTTCACTAGATTGATGAGAGTCTCACTACTTGCTGAAGTTGTCCTCAAACCTGCGATCCTCCTGTCTCAGCTTCCCAAGTACTGGGATTCTAGGCGTGCGCCTCCACACCCGGCTCATAGAACTTGAAGTTCTTCGCCCATGTTTGAAATATCACTGGGCCTCTACATACTCCAAAAATGATTTGTGTTCTCTTTTGAGAAGACAACTTAACTCCATCCTGAAATCAGACCCCTTGTCCACAAAGATAAGCCTGGGCTGAGGAACCCACAGGCCACTTCAGGGATGAATGAGGGGGGGTGAGTTCCTCACTCAGAGAATAGGGGTCTCTTGGGATCATAAGCCACCCCCTGAGGATCTGGGAAGATCTGATTTGGATGGCGCCCAGCTGGAGATGTTCAAAACCACCTCATACCTGGGAAAGTCCTCTACCTCTTTGGATCATCCTGGTCTATAGGCAAGCAGTGAGCTGGGCGTGGTGGCGCATGCTTGTAATCCCAGTACTTGGGAGGCTGAGACAGGAGGATCACAGGTTTGAAGACAGCCTCAGCTACTTAGTGAGTCTCTCATCAACCTAGTGAGACCCTGTTTCAAAATAAAAAAAAATAGGGCTGGGGGTATAGCTCAGAGGTACAGTGCCTCTAGGTTCAATCCCTAATACTCCCCCCTCAAAGGCAAGCAATGTAGAAGGAAGAGAAAAGTTACCGCAAAGAAAGAGTTAAAAACTTCGAGAACCTCCATGCTGTTCCTTAATAGTTCTGTGGTCTTGATAAAGCAATTATTCTTTTCTGAGTCTCAACTTTACCTTCCCAATAAAATTTGAAAAGCAAAACAAGCCGGGCATGGTGGCGCACACTTGTAATCCCAGTACTTGGGAGGCTGAGACAGGAGGATCTGGGTTCTTGGCCAGCCTCAGCTACTTAGTGAGGCCCTCCGCAACTTAGTGAGACCCTGTTTCAAAATAAAGAATAAAAAATAAGGCTGGGGGTGTAGCTCAGAGGTAGAATGCCCCTGCGTTCAATCCCCAGTACCGCAAAAAAAAGAAAGAAAGAAAAGAAAAAAGAAAAGCAAAACAAGGTTGATGTATAAAGAATGTACATCTGTAAGGTGCTAGAGGAATATAAGTTACTTTTTACTATTATTGTTGTTATTTTTAGCAGGTCTCCCTCCTGGGGCCCACTCTAATCCTCAGGGCTCCTCCCAGGGGGATCCTCTTGAAGGGCAAGACAGTCCTAGAGCTGTGTCGGGGACCCCTCCCGGCCCCTCCCATTGGTCAGCCAGCTCAGGGCTGAGGAATCTGTGCAGCTGTCCCCCCTTGCTACCAGCTACCACGGACTTTACATTGTATTGTTTCTGAGCTAAGCTGGAAATTCCTTGGCAAGGATCCCCCAGCACAGACTCATCTAACCCACTACACCCAGGTTGCAGAGGGAACCCCACTGTCTCAGGAAATAGGAACTGTGTACTCACTCTCCTGAGCTCAGGGTGGGCTCCAGCCCGTGGAACCGACTAAGTCACATCCCCAGCCCTGGGGACGGAGGCATAAATGAGGGTACAATGATGGCATAAGTCTGGAATTTGGGGAAATGGGTGTGTTCAAATTGAGAACACTCACGGAGCAGTCCATGGAGATTTAGCCAAAACTAGAGAGTAATTTAAAGTCCCAATTCTTGGCAGCCACCTAGCCCTATATCTTTAGGGTCAGGCACAGTCCTGTGTGGCTCCGTGTTCCCAGATGAAAACTCTAAAGCATAACAATAAGAACTGTCAATCATTGTTGAGGCGACAAAAAGAGAAGGAAGAGGTCCAGAGAGAGCTTCCCATGAAGTTTTAGAATCAGAAAAGTGACCATAAAATGTTAATACTAGAAGGAACACTCCATGTCATGAGAAAAACGCCCTTGGATGAAACTGAAACCCAGAGGATGTAAGTTTTCTAAGATTTCACACTATCGAGTGATGAAATTGGTGCCATACGCCAGGCCAGTGAATGGGAAACAGAATATCTAATAAGACGACAATACGGCATTACATATACAGATATGTTATATACATAGAGTTTTAACATAGTACTGTTTATGGTGGTAAAACATGGAAGCACCATAAATGTATATTCTTCGTTAATAGGGAATTATCTAAATACTTTATGGTATAACGGAATACTCTAGTCATTACAAATAATGACGTAGGTCTACATTTATTGGGATCCCAAAGGGCTTAGCTAAAGGGACTCTTGTGACCTTTTGTCATATAATAATAGATAATATCAAGGCAGCATACACATCATCCTAGGTAAAATTTTAGATTTATATATGCATATGAGGTAATTATAATAATTACCTCAGAGATCAGGTTTGGGGTTATTTTAGCTTTCTATTTACATTTTCATATATGGTTGGAATTTTGTTCAAAGATCACATATCATTTTACTTATTTTTATTAAGATAGTTATCAAATAAAACTAAAAAATATTTACAGTATACTGTGATGTCTTAGTGTATATATATGTTGTTAAAAGGCTAAATAAAGCGAATTAAAATGCCCATCATCTTATATACTTCTCATTTTTTGTGATGAGAACACTTACGATCTACTTTCTTAGGGATTTGCAAGTATATGATACATGATCATTGTAATGGCGATTATAGTCACTATGCTGTACAATAGATCTCTTGAACTTATTTATCCTGTTTAACTAAAATTTTGAACCCTTTGACCAGCATCTCCTCTCCCCATCCCAGCCTCTGGTAATCGCCATGCCAGGGATTACGCCAGCTCGACTTCTTCGGACTCCACACCCGGGGGAGACCATGCAGGGCTGTATTTGTCTAAAGCTATGTCTGCCTTATTTCACTTAGTGTCGTGTCCTCCAGGCTAATCCGTGTTGTTGCAAAAAAACCCCAGATTCCCTTCTTTTTAAAGGCTGACTAGTATTCCAGTGTGTGTGTTGTGTATGTGTGCTGCATTTTTAATCCATGCACCCATGGATGCACACTTAGATTGATTCCATACCCTGGCATACTTTTCTGTAATCAAAAATCAACCCGTAAAAGGAGAGTCTCTCTTTTTTGTCGTGGCTCCCAGTTGCACCTTCAGAGGGTCACAGGGCAGTGGGAATGAACTTCCCACACCCAGCTGGCTTAGAGTCGCTTCCCCTCATTAACAGGCAAGTCCTGCCCAGGTGTTACAGACAGCAGGATGAACTGGATCATCAAATGGAAACGGTTAGCATAAGGGGCAGGTGAAGCGGTCAAGATAAGCTGGGCGATGTGGTGCATGCTTATAATCCCAGTACTTGGGAGGCTGAGACCGGAGGATCCGGGTTCGTGGCCAGCCTCAGCTACTTAGTGAGGCCTCCGCAACTTAGTGAGACCCTGTTTCAAAATAAAGAATAAAAAATAGGGCTGGGGGTGTAGCTTGGAGGTAGAATGCCCCTGGGTTCAGTCCCCAGTACCGCCAAAAAAAAAAAAAAAAAGAGGTCACGATAAAGTCTCCCGTTAAGAGGAAAGATTGGGAAGAACTGAAAGGTTGTTTTGAGCCCCTGTGGATGAGGTCACCCTACAACGTCACAGATGGTGGCACAGGAGGTTTAGAAACCCCTGACTCTAAAGATGACTGGTGTGGTCACGGGCAGGCACGACTAGACACACTGCTAACTGGAATGATGAAACCGAGCTAATGAATCACATTGACCAGCACCGTACTCGGCTGAAGATGCGGTGCGTTCACCCAAGGGGCTGATCAGTCCCATCTAGGGAAGGGAGCCCCGTGTGTTCACAGCCCTGTCCAGGAAAAGACGGCGGCGAGTCCCGTAGCCATGGACTCTGCCAGGCTGCAGAGCTTTAGACGGGTCTCTGCATGTCATCCTGGAAGAGGTAGGCTGCACCTGGCATCAGTGTGCGTGGAGTGGCAAATGCCAACTTGGGTGTGCTTGTGTCTTGAAGGCCTGAAAGAGGTCTTATTTTGTTCCACAATTCTTTAAATTATTGACCAATTATCCTATAATTTACCCAGAAAGAATATCCCATCTTCCCATGAGGCTGAATAATTGAGTCGTTCTCCTTAGTGTCTGTTTTCACCAAGAAATAATCCATATCTTTCAAAGTGTTAACTAGATCACTTCTAGAATGGTCTCCAGATCACTTCTAGAATGTTCTAGGGTCTTGTGTGCTTTGCTGACCACGCAGTCCCAGTGGGGAATGTGTTTTAAGATTCCTAGGCTGGCCGGACACAGTGGTGCACACCTGTAATCCCAGTACTTAGGAGGCTGAGACAGGAGAATCATAGGTTCTCAGCCAGCCTCAGCAACTTAATGAGACCCTCAGCAACTTAGTGGGAGCCTGTTTCAAAATAAAAAATAAAAAGTAGCTCAGAGTCCTGGGTTGCTTGGCTTTGTGGTCCCTTCCATGATAATTTTTCTTGGGAAAACTTAAAGATGAGTATTAATTAACAGCTTCCCCCACAGCAGTGGGGGTTTACTAGAGGGATGCTCTGATCAGCATCTGATTTTGAAGAGGAAATCTTAAAGGCGAACATGAGATTCTTTTACTTGGGCATTAAACACTTCATTAATTAAATGGACTGCATTTTAGCTGAGCACCTGCTACGTAGCCAGCATCTACTTACTGGACCTGCTACCCACAGCAGCCACAGGGAGGGACAGTTACTCTTTAGATTTTTTTTTTTTTTTTTTTTTGCGTTACCGGGGATTGAACCCAGGGGCTTTCTACCTCTGAACTACATCCCCGGCCCTATTTTTTGTTTTGTTTTGTTTTTTTGTGGTACCGGGGATTAAACCCAGGGGCATTCTACCTCCGCGCTACACCCCCGGCCCTATTTTTTTATACTTTATTTTGAAACCGGGTCTCACGAAGTTGCGGAGGGCCTCACTAAGTAGCCGAGGCTGGCCACGAACCCGGATCCTCCGGTCTCCACCTCCCAAGTACTGGGATAACAAGAGTGCGCCACCACGCCCGGCTACAGTTACTCTTTAATGACTTGTGAAAATTCAGTTCTTTACCTGAAATGGTCCATGAAGCAGTAGGAACAATGCTCTCAGTAACTCGAGGGGCAAAGTGTAAAAGAAAAAAAAATATGCATTCACTATTCCTTTAATACTTACCTTGGAATTTGGTAGTTGACAGTTGGGGAAAGATAGGGTCTTTTTACTCTTTAATTTGGTCAAAACTGCTTCTTATTGGCGTGCTTGCTATTTGTCTCTGGCTATGAAGCCGTGTCACCTGCGGCCATAGCTCACAAGGTCTTTTCTTCCAGCCATGTCAACCGTTCATGCACATCCCAGCTGCCCTGAAGAAATTGATCCCACCAAGGAGCACCAATCTGTATGTGTCTCACGTGACAGGGTTGGCCTTTTTCTGGCTGAGTTCGGATGTCATTGTCCCCATGGCTACCCCTTTTATTATTATTTTTTTCTTTTTTAGTACTAGAGGTTGAACCCAGGGGCATTCTACTTCCAGGCTATACCCCCAGTCCTTTTTATATTGAAACAAAGTCTCACTAAGTTGCTGAGGGGCTCACTAAGTTCTGAGGTTGGCCGCGAACCTGCAATCCTCCTGTCTCAGCCTCCCAAGTACAGATATTACAGGCATGCACCACCACACCCAGCTTGGCCACCCCTCTTCTATAACTATATGCATCACTTTATTAGTGAGACTTTCTGCTCGGCTCAGCTGAAAAGAGTCAGGCCAGCGGCGCGTGTTCTTGGAGCGCTCTTGGAATTTCATCTGTATTACATTTCCTAAGCCATTTCAGCACAAACTAGCTCAGAGACAAGAAATAAGGGGGTGGGGAGAGATGAAGAGGATTTTAGAGACTTCCCATGTTGTGGAGCTATATTAAAATTATCTTTACCGAGAGGCATTTAAGAAAGAAAACAGCCTCAGGGGGAAAACAAAGAGAGGGGTGTCATAGAAAGAAACAAAAAGAAGGAAAAAGGGTAGAAGGAATAGGGAATTTCTGCTAAATTCTCGAATTTCAATGAGGAGTGGCAAGGAACAGATATTAACTTGACTTTGGAAGAAGGCGTGTAACTCATTTTTTTTTGCAATCTATTTACCTTCTAAACAGTGCTTCTAATATTAATATTGACATCCCTTGCACGCATAATAGCTTCGGGGAACACATTGCATGAATTAGGATTCTTTTTGGCCGAATCTGAGCAAAAACAAGTCGAAGCTATTATTAGATTTCTTTTCTGTGGGTGGTAGGGGACCAGACCTACCTTTGGAGACTTCTTGTATCAGTCATTAAAAACCCTCCATTCACACATTCATTAGAAGTGTTTGCGCCAGTTCAGACTGGAAAATCGACCCCAAATGGCAGCTGACCAGAAGTGGATTCTTGCTGCGGGAGGGACACAGCCCTGTCAGTCACACTGTTGCCCTGGGCAGGAGGGGACATTCCTTCCCAAGAATAATGGCCTGACGGGGCAGATGAAACTGCACCCAGCTCCTGGCCCATGTGGGGAACAGATGCGTCTCCTCTACCCTCCAAATGGGGGAAATGGGAGTGGAGCAGAAAGGCCGGAGCCCATCCTTTGGAAAGACCTTGCAGATGCCAGGGGGAGCTGTTTTCCCCAGCCCTGTCTGTTTATTTATTTATTTATTTATTTATTTATTTATTAACTTATTTATTTATTATTTTTGTGGTACTGGGGATTGAACCCAGAGGCATTCTACCTCTGAGGTACACCCCTAACCCTAATTTATTTATTTATTTTCGGTACTGGGGATTGAACCCAGGGGCTTCTACCTCCGAGCTACACCCCCAGACCTATTTTTTATTCTTTATTTGGAAACAGGTAAATTGTGGAGGGCCTCACTAAGTAGCTGAGGCTGGCCGCGAACCTGCGATCCTCCTGTCTCAGCCTCCCAAGTACTGGAATGACAAGTGTGTGCCACCACGCCTGGCTTCCGTGTGGTTTTAGACCTTGAGCCTGTTACTGTCCAAAGTCTTCCCATCATCTACTGGTGCTCATGGAATCAGGCCTAGCATTTTAATCACAGCCAGAGGCACAATAAACTGGTGTTTCAGCCAGGACAATTTCTTTCCTAGACTTTGTAACTTGTGTGTGTGTGTGTGTGTGTGTGTGTGTGTGTGTGTGTGTGTGTGTTATATGTATGGTACTGGGGATCGAACCCAGGGGTTACCTATTCTACCTCTGACCTACACCCTCAGCTCTATTTTATTTTGAAACAGGGTCTCACTAAGTTGTAGAGGGCCTTGCTATGTTACTGAGGCTGGCCTCGAACCTGTGATCTTCCTGTCTCAGCCTCTCAAGTATTGGGATTACAGGTTTGCACCACCATGCCTGGCTCAGACTTGGTAACTTTTATAAAATGAGCTCAGTGATACTACAAGGGTTAATTAGGAGATTTTAGAAATCCTGGACTGGCAGTGATCTTTAAAAAATATTTACACCAAATATTTGGCTTTATATAGCACTACTGTGTGTTAAGAGTTCAACACATTTAACATTTTCTCTCCAAACTTCAACATTTCCAAAGTGCACAGGAAAAGTGGGGTATATTAATACAGCTCATTTGGAAGGCCAGGACATCTGTACTTTTTTTCTTTTTTGGTGTTTGTATGGTACTGGAGATAGAACCAGGGGCATTCTACCTCCGAGCTACACTCACAGCCCTTTAAAATTTTTTTATTTTGACACAAGGTCTCGCTAGGTTGTAGATAGTCTTGTTAAATTGCTGAGGCTGGTCTTCAACCTCTAATCCTCCTGTCTCAGCCTCCCAAGTACTGGGATGACAGGCACGTGTCACTAGGCCCGGCCATCTGCGTGCTTTTTAGGGCTGAACTGCAGGAGAACACATGCTAGCTCCCCAGCACTGCCAGGCTGCAGGAGAGGAAAAACTAGAACTCCTGCTTTCGAAGCGCCTCCCTCCATCCACCTTCTCTCCAGTTCAGTGTGGCAACCCAGAAGAGCCGAACACTTCTACTTCAGTACTTTTAAGAAAAGTTTCGTCTTTTCCCCTTCCTTAATCCGGAGAGACAGATGGGAGGGAGAATACCTTCCTTCCAAGAGTCCCTGGCTCCAGGTTTCTCTTTTAAAAATGTAGCCTAACCACATACTCCAGGGCTTCGACCTCTGGAGCCCAGCCCTCCTTTCCAAGCTGGTGGGGAAGAGAGTTTCAAACTGGCTGCTGGCCTGGGAGGGGAAAAGCAACCGGAGATACGAGAAGGTCTGAGAGAGACAGATTGGAGCGGGAGAGAATTCGCCTGCTCTGACAGCTGGGAGGACTGGGACCGCACCGCCCCGACACCTTTCCCTCCCCCAGGGCTGGGCTGCGCCATAGCAGGGACTCGCCCTGGGCTTGGAGCAGCTCGCCCCAGACAGGCTGTTTTATTATCAAATGCGTGATGGGGGAGGTAGGGAAATACATGGGAAACTGATGTCATCTTTGTCACATTATCAGTTTTGTTTTTGTTTTTGTTTTTTGTGAAACTGGGGATTGAACCCAGGGGCATTCTACCTCCAAGCTACACCCCAGCCCTATTTTTTATTCTTTTTTTTTTTGAAACAGGGTCTCATTAGGTTGCGGAGGACCTCACTAAGTAGCTGAGGCTGGCTGCAAACCTGCGATCCTCCTGTCTCAGCCTCCCAAGTACTGGGATTGCAAGCATGCACCACCACGCCTGGCTACATTATCAGTTTTTAATGAAAAATCTAGACTTTGTTATCTTCACAGAAATAGAATTTAGTTCTTAGGGACTTGTGAAGAGTTAGCATTGAATCAGGTGTGTGTGTGTGTGTGTGTGTATGTGTGTGTGTGTGTGTGTATCATCATTCCCTCTAGAAAATATTCTCTTCTGCTGTGCATGATAGCACATGCCTGTAATCCAGTGACATCACACGCCTGTAATCCAGTGACATGGGAGGCTGAAGCAGGAGGTTAGACCAGCTGGAGGCTAGCCTAGGCAATTTAGTAAGACCCTGTCTTAAAGTAAATATTAAAAAGGCTGGGGGTGTAGCTCAGTGGTAGAGTGCCCCTAGGTGAGATCGCCAGTACTACCAAAAAAAAAAAAAAAAAAAAGCCGGACATAGTGGTGCATACCTGTAATTCCAGTACTTGGGAGGCTGTGAGAGAGGAGGATCACAGGTTCGAGGATAGCCTCAGCAAGTAGTGAGACTCTCATCAACCTAGCAAGACCCTGTTTCAAAATAAAAATAAAATAGGGCTCGGGGTATAGCTTGGAGGTAGAACACCTCTAAGTTCAATCCCCAGTACTACAGAAAATAAAAAGAAAAAAAGAAAGGAAGAAAAATTAGGAAAAGAAAATAGTCACTTCTTCATGAGTATATTTTTTGCCTAACAACCAAAGTGATGTTGGTTTTTTGCAGAAGATTTGGAAAATACAGAAATGTGACCAGAAGCGACTAAAATTCACCTGCAATTCCACCTCCTAATTTAATCAACATTTTGTTGAATGACCACCAGCCTGTTCTCTGTCCTGTTATGGAATGTAAGTTACAAGAAGGCAGGGGTCTCATTGACTTCTCTGACCCAGTTCTCCGAACAGGGCCCAGCGAAGGTCGAGGCGCAGCCTGTATTGTTTGAAGGAACATAGCCACATGAGAACAAGACAAATAGACTTGCTTGCATTCCACAGACTGGGATCCAGGCTCCTACTGCCAACACACTGCATCTCCTTGGAGAAATCTCTTCACCTCTCTCTGGGCCTGAACTGATTCTTCCATAAAAGAATCACTGCAGCTAACAGGGATCGAGTGCTTACCGTGCGCACAGCTATATGCTCTGTGCACCTATTTCTCATGGGAACTCTATGAGCTAGGCACCTACGGCGTCTATTTATGCACAGGCAACAGGTGCGGAGAGGGTTACCGACTTGCCCAGAGCCGCACAGCTCGTAAGCAGGGAGCCAGGCTGGAGCTCACTGGGGCATGTAGGCCGCTGGGCTCCCTGCCTGGGTGGAATGCTTCGGCTGTGGGATCAGATACTTCCGAGGCCCCGCCCAGCCCCAGGACAGAGTGAGGAGTGGCGTGGGGAGGTGCAGGGTGGTGGCCGCGACTATCATGTGAATGGCCAGGTTAAAAAATGTCACTTGTGGAACAAGGTCCGGATGATGATTATGTGGAGATCAGAGCGCAAAGTCCCTGACTAGAGGACTTCCGTCTTGAGGCCATGGGGCCTAAAGAGAACATAATTAAAGACCGTGATTGTCTGCTGTCAATCAGAGCTCCCTGGCAGAACAGGTTCCAAAGGCACTTGGTGGGTCCCCCTCTCCTCTCTGTCTCCCAAGGGACGGTGCACCAGGGTCAGGCGAGGGAGTCAGAAATAAATCAGACGATTCCTGGTAGTGAGCAGCAGCTGATGCATTTGAGGGGAAGGAAGAACGGCTCCTGGACTCTCTTTGGATGATCAGCTAGGATTTTAATTAGCAGGGGCTGTCCCTTCCCCTCCGCCTCCTCCCCGTCCCTAGGAACCTGTGTTTGGCTCCATGTCCCTGGTAACCAGAGAGGGAATGGGCTTCAGTAAACAGATCATTTGTGTGACTCCTGTTACTCATTTGATGCAATGTCACTCTTTTTTCCACTGTGGTGTGTGTCTGAGTCAGAGGGAGAGAGCCTTCCCCAGTGATCTTTGAATCGATGGCTCACTCCCGGCCTCTTTTGACCAACTGCCAACTTAGAAGGGCGTAGCTTACTAACAAATCTTTTTTTTTTTTTAAGCCAGACTGATTCATAGAGACTCCTTTAAAACACGGGGAAAAGAAACCGCCCATCACACACCCCACACACCAGCGGAGGAAACTTATAACCTCAGGAGGCGGGTCCCTCCCCTCACTGCGGCCACAGAGCTCCAGGAGAGAGTACCAGGCAGCAGCCACCAGCTCCTGCCACTCCGTGTCTGCCTCTGTCGCCAGAGCCCCCAGGTAGGACAGCTCCCACACGGGGACGTCTGCACACTCTCCTTCTTTTCCCTGTGCGCCTTCTGATCTCCTTTACACATTTCTTCCTCCTCCTCCTCCTCCTTTTCTTCTTCTTCTTCTTCTTCTTCTTCTTCTTCTTCTTCTTCTTCTCCTTCTCCTTCTCCTTCTCCTTCTCCTTCTCCTCCTGCTCCTCCTCCTCCTGCTGCTCCTCCTCCTCCTCCTCCTCCTTCCTCTTTGTTGTCTTCTTCTTTCCTTTGCTACATTTCCATAAGAATCCAGTCCTTATAACTTTTAACAAAAAGATAACTTTCCCCTTAAAGTTCAGAAAAATGTGTTTTGTGGAAGGGCCCGGGGGAATTGGCGGCACGGGGCTGTACTCATTTCTGGTCACAACCGGGTTCTCACCCTGAAGATGTGGAGGGAGCGGGGACTTTGGAACAAACCTGGATGGGATATTCTTGATGGAGGTGAACGCTACATACCTTTGAAATGACATACGGAACTTGCCAGATGTTTTCTCCGTCTCTGTTTGGGTTCAAATTACTTAGGGACTTGGATTGTTTCTTGGCTTATGGGTTGTTTGCTAGTCTTTGGGGGGTGATGGTGTATAGATATCTGGTTTTCGGTTTATTTTTGCTTTTACTTTTATGACCCTTTTGCTTATCCATTCAGCTGTGTTTAAATTTAAATATTTTCTCTCCTGGCGGGATGGAAACGGGGGCATTGGTTTGTTTAAAGAAAACCGTTAGGGACAGAGAGAGGGGGAGGGAGGAAGAGAAGGAATGGGGTTTCAAATAAAACGTGGGAGGGTTCATTTGGTGGAATCGGGAGCCTGATATGGATTCCAGACTTCTCTTCCAGCCAGATGTGGAGGTGGGGGAGGCGGGAGGGAAACTGGGCTGGGAGGAGAGGGTGGAGTGGGGGAAAACTTCATCTGTTCCTGTAAAAAAACTGTTGAATGGCTTCAAACTTCCACCCCAGAAACAGCTGCATTTTTCAGTGCCGACTGAAAACAAGACCTATCAGGAATGGTAAAGGGACTTTCACAGTGAACGTGGAATTTTCTGGTGTGGAAGGTAGTGGTCATTTTTGGAATGTTTGTCTTTTCGCACTTTTGCAAAACGTGGTTGTACAAGCAAGTGCCCAGGGTCGCACCAGGCATGCTGCGAGTCTGGGGAAGCAAAAGGCGCCTTTTCTGTTAGCTTTTGTTTTGCGAGGTTAGCATTTGGGTTGGGTGTCTACGGAGGTGTGGCCCATCTTGACATAGGTACGTTTTTCCCCCCCAGGTAAACAAGATGTGGAGAATGACAGGATTCAGCTTGTCCTATGAAGTTAGGCTTTTCCTTCAGAAATACAGTGCGCTGGTTGGGAGAGAGATGATTTAAAAGTAATTGGCCTGCACATTGAGCAGGCAAAACGTCTCATAAAACTGCCCCCCCAGGGGATGATTAAGGAGGTGCTAGGGCAACTTTTCAAGATGCAGGGAACTCCTACATATGCTTCCAATGTTTATCATTTCCAGATTACATGGATGTTGAATTAGAGGAGCGGTTGTTAAGATCCATTGTGAGGGGGCCCTGTGGACATAATACCGATTTTCTTTTACTTCTGCACAGGTTAAAACTAATAAGCAACCTCTAACCCGTCAGCAAATAGATTGTGAGGGTGTAAACTCAGGAACTGCATGATCTGGGGGTGTTTGACATCACCCTGGGGCTTTATAAGCGAGCAAATGTGCAGCCTGCTATTTCCTGGGGTTGGAGGGCAACTTAAAAAATAACCTTCTGATTCCTGCTCTAGCTCTTCCTTCCCTCCAGTGCGGGGAGAGTCCTGAGCTGCCTGAGGTTTCCAGGGCTTGGCTGGGAATCTTCGACAACCTTGAAATGTCAGGGCTATTTTTCCCCCCAGGGGTGGATCCTGTTCCACCCAGACTCTGAAGAATGAGGCAGGGGTGCAGAGCCATCCAAGAGGTGCTGGACATCCGGTCTGTGCCCTGGCCAGAGGCCCCCCAGATTTTACATTGTTCCGGGTACTAAACTGTCCTGGGAGTTGGCAGAACGCCACCGGGGAGCAGCCCATCCTTCAGAATCTGCCTACCGCCCAGGAGTCCCCAGCACCCTCTGAGGAGGAGACATCCCTTCCATAGACCACTTCCTCTGGAGACCACATTAGGCCCATCCAGTTCCCAGCCTTGACTCGGGCCTCCCGGAGAGCAGCCCGGAAATGCAGGCCCCCGTGGGCTCTTAGGCCCCCGTGGGCTCTTTCTGGGTGGCTCTTGGATTTTCAGGTGTTGCTGGACCCACAGGGAGCACTGCAGAGGGAGCACGGAGACTTGAAGAAGCTCAGGGAGGAGGCAGAACTGCTTTTCTTAGGCTCAGCAGTGCCTGCAAAGTGGCTACTTGTGAAAAGGGCACAGAGCAAAGGAACCCTAATACAGCCTGCATTCTGTTCAGAGAATTCTAAATTCGGGGAAGATTTTGGAGATCAGCTTGTCCATTCTCTGAACATATTCAGAAGTCTAATTTCTACAACATACCGCACAGGTGGTCATCTTACACCTCCTTACTTCCTGGCCAAGAGGGCTCAGTATCTCAGAGCGCACGTCCGGGCTCACCCCGCGGCGGCACAGGGCTAAGAGCGAGTTCCTTCAGTTGAGCAAAATTGGCTTCCCCGTAACTTCCTGGTTCTGCAGGACTGAAATGACCCAGAAAATATCCATTCCAGTTCTGTTGTTGCCCGGATCAAGGCTCCTTATTTAGACACTTAACTCTTATTTAATACAGCTTGATAGATCTACATTGCCTACCCTTCCTTCCTTCCTTCCTTCCTTCCTTCCTTCCTTCCTTCCTCTTCTCCTCCTCCTCCTCTTTCTTTTCTTTCTTTCTCTTTCTCTCTCTCTTTCTTTCCTTTCCCCAAGTCTCAAAAAGAGCATTTTTAAAGTTTCACACTTATGCACATAGTCAACCACATGATTTGATTTGATTTCATTTTCTAGACTCATGAATATGGTTCCTTATTTATGTTTTATTTTTATTTTATTTTTTGTTGTGCTGGGGATTGAACCCAGGGGCATTCTACCTCCAAGCTACACCCCCGGTCCAATTTTATTTTATTTTTTTTACTTTGAAACAGGGTCTTGCTGGGTCGATAAGAGTCTCACTACTTGCTGAGGCTGTCCTCGAACCTGTGATCCTCCTGTCTCAGCCTCCCAAGTACTGGGATTACAGGAGTGCACCACCATGCCCAGCTTGGTTCCCTTTTTAACTTAACACATGTATATACACTGCTGTTTCACACAAAAGCTCAGAGTCATTTGGGACTCATGCTTCGAGGGACACACCCAGTATTGCTACCAGCAGGTCATGGTTAAATTCATCCAATACCAGAAACACTTCTAACCTGGCCTTTTGGGGATTGCCCCATAATTTGGTGCACAGTGCCTGTGGTCCACGCCTACACGCTGTTACCCTGTCATATTAACTACAGGAAGAGGCTGTCAGTCAAGGTAGCCTCTGTCTAGTTGCTGGCAATCTGGGTATTGATCCTCTGAGAAGTGCTCCGAATCCTTAACGAGTGTAGAACTGGACTTACCTGTCTTCTGTCTTCTCAGTTCGGTCCAGTTGACCCCAAATTTCTGACCTATCCTTGCTATTCAGTAATCAAGGAAGCCCATGCATGGTTCTAATTAGGGGTTTACTTGAGTTTCCAGCACATTACCCCCAAAACACATGACCCCAGGACAACTCTCTATAATACCTTTAGTCCCTGGTGCCCTGATTGGAAATCAGTTTCCTTCAGCTCAACTGGAAGATTCGCTGACACTGAAGCACCAAGATAAAGATAAAGAAATGAACACTTACGGGGATTGCTACTTCTTTCTCTTCCTTTTAAGAAAAATATTGGGGTTAGCATTTTCTTCCCTGTTGCGGGGAAGGCATTTCTCTGCATCCCAAAGGGGCCCCGCTTCTGTGCGTGTTCTTGGCCTCATGAGGCTGTGGCAGCTTTTGTATGTCTTGAGCCAGTTTCATGAATTCTCCCTTCAAAAGGGGTAGTTAAAATAGGGAACGCAAGCTGGGCGTGGTGGCGCACGCCTGTAAATCCAGTACTTGGGAAGCTGAGACAGGAGGATGCCAGGCTCAAGGCCAGCCTCAGCAATTTAGTGAGACCCTGTTTCAAAATAAAAAAATAAAAACAGGGCTGGGGGTGCAGCTCAGAGGTAGAACGCTCCTGGGTTCAATCCCAGTAACACACACACACACACACACACACACACACACACACACGAGCATGCTGTAGGTATAGGTTAAAACTGTGGCAAGAATCATGGGACAGATGGGAAATTGCTGAAGGGGGGCTGTGGTCTTGTCCTGACTCTGCCACATGGCCAGAGGCAAGTCACTCATTGCATTGTCCCCTCCCTGGCGGGAGTTGAACTTGGTGTCCTCCCAGGCCCCTGGAGGCTCTGACATTCTAAGGTCCTATGCTTCTATTCTGAGAAGTCCCTAGAGTTCCCCTTAACAACTAGTTTAATCCATACAAATTGCTAGAAAAGTGAAATGAGACGACATGTTGCGTTGAAACGGGCATCTGACGGACGCTGCTCAGCCCCCAGCTGCTGCGAGGACAGAGGCAGCCTCCTCTGCCCTGTCCCCCAAGAGACCCCTCAGGCACAGAGTTCACAAGACTTAATCTTCAGGCAGCAATGAGCCTCACCCGGCACTTGAAGGGGAGGAAGAGGCTTGATCTACGAAGCACTAAGGTGCCAGCTGCTGTGGAGGGCAGACTCCCCGAGCCTGCTGAGACAAACAGGCCGGGCTGGGGTGCATGCCTGCAGGAGACTGAGACAGGAGGATCAGCAACTTAGCCAGACCCTGTTTCAGAAAGAAAAATAAAATAGGCCCGAGGGTCTAGCTTGAAGGTAGAAGGCCCCTGAGTTCAATCCCCAGTACCGTTGATCATAGTGAAGAATTCACCAGGAACAGGAAGGGACAGGGGAAACTGGTCCTGGGAAAGAAACTCCACCCTGTTCTCAAGGAGGGAGACCCTGCCGCTGAGGGTGTGGCCCAGCAGGTGTGGAACCAACCAGAAACAAATCAGGAGGAGGAAAGGGAAGATTGGGGAGGAAGAGAGAGCCAGTGGGACCATGTGTGTTGGGAGAGGAGGCAAATGGAAAGGCCTAGAAGGGAGAGAAAGCCAAGTGGACAGAGACAGTTGGGAATGCGTGTCCATTCCTAACTCCTCCCCTCTCCCTTGGGGGCCGCCCACCCTTCATGTCTCAGGACAGTCCTTAGGTCAAAAGTCTGATATTTGTCCCTTGTGAAGCGTCTTTTGTTGCTCAGGCCATATCTAATTTTTGTGGCATGGTCAATGCACACCTGGTGCCATTTGGGTTTCTGTTAAATGTGCAGCCAGGCGGTGACCTCCACTGACGTTCCTCCTCTTTCGGAAGGTCAGATCAGGCTGAGCGTGATGGCGCACGCTGGTCATCCCAGTACTTGGGAGGCTGAGACTGGAGGATCCGGGTTCATGGCCAGCCTCAGCTACTTATTGAAATCCTTTTTCAAAATAAAGAATAAAAATAGGGCTGGGGGTGCAGTTCGGAGGCAGGATGCCCCTGGATTCAATCCTCAGTACCACAAAAAAAAAAAAAAAAAAAAGGTCAGTTCAGAGCTGAGAGCAAAGTGAGTCCCTGGGTTGATTCTTAGATAGACCTCTTGTTTCCAATAATCAAAGGTCCTTCCCTAGCGGGCGGGAGGAGAGGAACTGTGGAGAGAGGTTTCCTACCCAGAAACAGAGTTTGGGGCAAGGTGGGGTGTTCATTGGAGATGTCTAAGAATTCTGTGAATTCCACAGCTGAGTCCCAGAGTTCCCCTTTGAAGGATGCGCTTCGAGCTCGGATGGGGAGGGACGCCTGTGCTGAGGGTGGGGCCCTGCACTGACAGCTGGAAGCCGGTCTCGGGTTTGCCAGGAGGGGATCTGTTTGAGCTTTTCGGTGACCTGGCAGGACCAGCTCTGCGGGGTGGGTCTTCTCAGCCAGAGGACAGGAAAAAGCCGTGGCCTGTGAAAGCCACTTTGCGTGTCTGATGGGCGCTCTTTGTGGGGCCGTGCTGTCTCTCCGATGAGGTGGCAGGAGGAGCAGGGTGACGAGAAACCGCTAAACTAAGACAAAAAGACAGGAGAGAGAAAATCATGCGGGGGCAGCAGAGCCCGGGCTGGAAGACGAGACGGTGGCTTCTGTCCTGGTCGTCCTTTACGTCTGGGATGTCCATTTTCTTCTCGCTCAAGAGGTTGGGTTGCATGACCTCAAATGCCTCTAAACCTCTAAAATAACCAATGGCCCGAAAACACAGAAACAAAGCCCGCTGCCCACCCATGGCACTCGGGGTTCGCCCCTGCCCCAGCGGGGTCCCTCCCAGCTCCCCACCTTCCCGGAGGCAGCAGCTTGGCTGGCTGAAGCCTGTTGCCACCATCTGCTTGGGACCCACCCAAGCGCCTCCGGGGCTGGCCACACCTTGATTTTTTCCCAAACCCCAGTTATTATCTTGGCAGCGTCTCCCTTGAAGACGGTCTGGCTGCCAGAAAACTTCTCCTTTGTCGGAAGCAGATGGCGACTGGGGCTTCCGTCCTCACCCCGGGGACTCGCCCCATGGCTTGACCAGCTGCGGTCTGGGGGTGTGGGCTGGTCTCAGCCTCTGCAGATGTTGCTCAACCCCCCCCCACCCCTGTCGCTGGACACGAAGGAGGAGCAGTGGAAATAGGAGAGAGGTTGCTCTCTGTGGGACCATGGGCAAAAGCCATATTCATGCCGTGTAGCTGCCATTAGCGTGGACGCTGGCCCTCAGATTCTGCAGAGAAGCTTAGCATGAACAAATCACTGACAACCCCACTGCACTTGCCCTGGGTGGGGCACGGTCCCCTAGTTCTCCTGCTACCCCTGTGAGGTCTACGGGGGACAGATAAGTGGCCGAGTCAGGATTTGAACCCAGATCTGTGCTCTTTATCACTTGGTACACTGCCTTTCTAGGAGCCACTGACCAGAGAGGGTATAATTTTCCAATGTCTGCTGGTAGAGGCCGACTTTTAATGAGAATCGGGTTTTCTGGTAGCTTCCTTCCTCCCTCCCTCCCTCCCTCCCTCCCTCTCTTTCTTCCTTTCTTCCCCTTCCACATGCTTGCCCCATTCCCCAACCTCACCCCTTGGCTCCTAATCCTAACTATATGAGAACCTACACTGGCCGATACCAGCACCGGATAAACCCGGCCTTTTCTATAGTTCTCTTTAGGATAGCCTGCATTTGCAAGATGTAGCTCCCTTCCCCCAGGAACAAGGGGGAACATCGTTGCTTTCCTGGAGCCTGTAGATCCCTGTTTCTCTTGCTGATGTCTCCCCTGGGCATAACAGCTGCCTGCACTTCAAAGCATCAGCCTCCTCGTGCACGGGCGAAGGGCAAGGCGAAGTTCTTCCTTCCCACACCAACGTGAGAAAGCCAGAGGCAGGAGGAAATGATCCTTCGGGTCCTTTCTTTGGCTCCGCATTTCCCATGGAGAAATTAATGCCCCCTCCTCCCACCCCCGAGTTAAAAACAATATCGAGGATGGAAAAATACACTTGACATAAAACAACACTAACAATGACCAGAGCAGCGCATCCAAGGTCTCATCCAGCCAGCCTGCCTTTAATCCCAGCCTTCCCTCCTCCAGCCGCATCCTCCACCGCTGCTCCCCAAAGACAGCGCTTCCTCTTCTGCCTTTGTGTTCCACGGACATCCCCTTTGCCAACCAAAATGACCCCCATGGGAAACGAACGCATCAAAGGCAAAGCAACCAGAGGGAGGGTCCCGACACAGGGGACCGAAGGGCGCGCAGCCGCCCACGCAGTGCTCCCAGAGGAGGGGGCAGCCGCAGAGCTGGGTGTCAGTCACAGGGAGGAGCAGGGTGTGGAGCCCGGGGCTGACTCAGGGGTCACGTGAGCAGGAGCAGCTTCAACTTTCATCTTTGCTCCTGACTTGGGAGGAAGCGCCAGGTGTTTGATCAGGTGGCGTGAGAAGCTCTTTTTTTTATTTTATTTTTTCCAAATGTGCAGTTTCCAGAGGGAAGTGAGAATTTCGCTGTTGGAACGACAACACCCAATGGAAAGACAGGAGGGTCTAGCTGGTGGTAGGGTAATGTCAGGACTGGGTTATGTCTCCACTGAGATCCAGGGATCTGAGGTGAGGTTCTCGGGTAGCCTGAATCTGCCAGGCTGTAGCCCTGGTAGAAAGAGGAAGTTGTGGGAACCTCATGGTGGTTGTTGCTGGAGGAATGTAAGTCTGATTTAGAGAGTTCTTTGGTGTAGGTTTGCAGATGAATCTCATGTATTGAGAGGGAATTTTAAAGCCCTACTTCAGTCCGGGGGTTCTGTAATTCAAAAAGTAGATAGAAAAGTTAAATCTGGAGCCAGACATGGTGGTGCACGCTTGTAATCCCAGTTCTTGGGAGGCTGAGACAGGAGGATCACAGGTTCGCGGCCAGACTCAGCTACTTAGTGAGGCCCTCTGCAACTTAGTGAGACCCTATTTCAAAATAAAGAATAAATAAAAGTTAGGGCTGGGGGTGTAGCTTGGAGATAGAATGTCCCTGGGCTCACTCCCCAGTACTGAAAAAAAAAAAGAAAAGTGAAATCTGCATACAAGCGAGTGTTTAGAAAATTAAGATTTTCTGTTTGCATTCATTAACTTCTTTTTGAACAAAATGCAACACACACACACACACACACACACACACACACACACAGATAGCCTTGCCTGTTCAAGTGCCAAAGGTACTCAGGAAATAGTCGATGTTCACATAGGTATTTGTATGGATATAGATAACATAAGGTTTGCCTATAATAAAATGCTCAATGCATAGTTATAGTACAGAAATGTAATTTCTCAATGCATAGTTGTAGTACAGAAACATAACTTCTAAAAATAATAAAGGATTAAAGTTCACATATGTTAAAAAAAGGGAAACACTTTCCCTCTTGAATTCTGTGTTCATTATGATAGTTTGACATTAATTTTCTTTATAAAAGAAAATATTGCCTTCTTTAGTTTGCTTATTTGTTCATTGAATAATATTTATTTGATACCCATCATAGACAAGACTCTTTCTTCAGGAACTTAGACAGTGCGGTGGTGGAGCCAAACACATCCACAGATAACTCTGTTACTGGGCAGTCGTCGTCTTCTTCTTCTTCGTCTTCGTCTTCTTCATCTTCTTCTGTACTGGAGATTAAACCCAGAGGAATTCTACCTGCAAGCTACACCCCCAGCCCTTTTTATTTTTTATTTTGAAACAGGGTCTCACTAAGTTGCTGAGGGTCTCACTAAGTTGCTAAAGCTGGCCTCAAACCTGTGATCCTCCTTTCTTAGTCTCTTAAGTATGGGATTACAGGCATGTGCCACTATGCCCGGCCACTAGTGGCTTTACTAAATGTAAAGCCCATAGCATAACAGGGAAAATACAATTTCTGGCCTATGTATCTGGGAAGGCTTCTTAGAGGAGGCAGGGTTTGGTTGAAAAAGTAATTAACAGGTAGTTAGCAGAGGAAGGGCATAAAAGTCGTGTTCTTCGTTTTGTAAATCAAACTCCTAGGGTTCTCAGGGCCGCCCTGCGGGGTTTGGAGCCTCTTTCCTGGTTGGTGCTGGTCCTGGTGGGGGCATCTGGAGGTCTTGTGCAGAGGAGTGATGTGGTTGGTTGACCCAGTGTCAGTACAGAGGATGGATAGGAGAGGGAAGAAAAGAGGCTCATGGGAGAGGCTGATGCCAGGGTCCACACTAGGACGGGAGCTAGTAAAGAATGAACCCAAGATAAAAAATGGAGGTGGCTGGGCATGGTGGTGCATGCCTATAATCCCAGTACTTGGGAGACTGAGACAAGAGGATTGCAAGTTCGAGGACAGCCTCAGCAAGTAGTGAGACTCTCATCAACCTAATGAGACCCTGTTTCAAAATAAAAATAAATATAGGGCTGGGGGTATAGCTCAGAGGCAGAATGCCTCTGAGTTCAATCCCCAGTACCAAAAAAAAAAAAAAAATGGAGGTAAAAACTTATGACCCAACTATGATGTTTTGAGCAGCAAACTGAAATAAGGCTAAGGGGAGCTGGGGAATTTGGCTGCGGGCCAATGTTGCTCTTTTCCCCAGGGACGCGGGGCTGTCTTGGTCTACCAGGGAGGTCCTACGTTGGCCGCCAGGTCTGTACACGTGCTACTCTTGAGCCATCTTGCCGCCTGCGGTGTGTCTGCTCTGCCTTTCATCTGGGAGAATCTCACCCACTCTCCCATGAATCAGTCGGGGATCCCCGACCTCTGGCATGGTTTCTAGGCCCTGCGTTCTGAGTCCCCAGGCTCAGGCTGATTCCTCGGTGACTCAAGTCCCAGGATTCCCGCCGCTTCCTTTGCTGGAGAAGTGGGTTTGGAGCTGCTCTGGCTTCTTGTGTTGCTTGGAATTATGGCGGTTGAGACCACCCTTAGAGAACCGCTTCCCCCGCCCTCCTGTTCCATATACACACAGACTCTGGGACAGGAAGGAGTTAGCTGATTCCTAGCTTAGCAATCATGTGGCCACACGAGGAGCATCCGAATTCCCCTACGGGTCCTTAGAAGTCAGAACTACAGGATTAGTTACCTATCAGCAAAGAAAGGTTTCCCACAGGGTACTGATGGAGTTTTCACATCAGGGAGAGCACCCTCCAAGTACTAGAGTACTTGAAAAGAATCAAGAAAGCAATGCAAGGCAGTCTCAGAAATCCTTCCCTCCTTCCCTCCCTCCCTCCCTCCCTTTCTTCCTTCTCTCCCTCCCCCTCTCTCTCTCCCTCCTCCCTCCCTTTCTTCCTTCCTCTCCTCCTCCTCTTCCTTCTCCTCCTCCTCTTCCGTCCCCTCCTTTTCTCCTTCCTTCCTTCCTTCCTTCCTTCCTTCCTTCCTTCCTTCTTTCTTTCCTTCTTTCTTTCTTTCTTTCTTTCTTCTTTCTTTCTTTCTTTCTTTCTTTCTTTCTTTCTTTCTTTCTTCTCTTTCTCCCTTCCTTCTTTTTTTTGGGCAAGGAGGAGGTATAAGAAGGAGGCAAGAAGCCAGTAAAGATTGAAGTGGATGGAGACTCCAGAGCGAGGCATTCCCTTCCATTGCTCCCCTCTCCCATCTTAGTGAGTAATTTACAGCCCTAATCACCAGCAGTTGTGATCCTCAGAGTCATGTCCACCAACTACAATACATTTTTCTATTAGCCAAGAATGATCCAAATACTGACTGGCCTGTGGCCCTGAGGCTCGCGGGAGAGACAGAGGCGGCTCTCGTATGATCTGGGCAATGTGGGAAGACAGGAGAAAGTTGTCAGAAATGGAAGATGGCAGTGTGGACAGGGAACTGGAGGGCCCGACTGTCAGAGCAGAAAGACCAGAAAAGGGATAGCGGGATTGTGTGTGGCTCCAGGTCTCCCATCGCCATTTCTCCTAATAATTGTTTCTTTCTAGAGGCAACATCGATGCATTCTATACCTTTCCCAGTTTGCCCCCCATCTTGTGCCACGCAGGTTGGGTAGGCGAGGCTCCAGCTCTGGAGTAGTGGTGGGTGCAGAAATATGTCCCTGGTGTCCCACAGAGAAGCCAGTGGACATCCTAACTTCTTGACCAACTCTGGTGGCCCAGGCCACAAATAACATTATCGTCATGGGAGTCCCCAACAACCAGTGACACTCTTGGGGACTGCCCACGCACCAAATGCTCTTCGTGCAGCAGCCTCTTCAGAGTCGCGATGCTGTCATTCTCTGCATCCGGGTTCGAGCTGGGCAGCTGTGAGCAGGGCACGCTTTCTACTGGAGAGTACCACGCGAAGCATGGGGAGGTGTCTCAGTGAAGTGCACTGCTAAGAAAGGGGTAGCAGCCAGCAACTCCAGTGATCTAGATGCTCAGAAATGGTCCTTTCAGGGGGCCTTTGTACAAAGCAAGATATACAGTGGGGTGGGAAATGAGACTCCTACAGCCATGCTGCAGATAATGGGTGGGTGGAAATCTCAGAGCATCTGTGACTGAGAACGATTCCACTCTGCTGTTGGTAGATTTCCAGACACTCATCCATTAGGTCCCACTAAAGACCTGGAGGGTAAAAGTCAGGTGTGGTGGCACATGCTTGTAATCCCAGTACTTGGGAGGCTGAGACAGGAGGATCGCAGGTTCGCGGCCAGCCTCAGCTACTTAGTGAGATCCTCTGCAAGTTAGTGAGACCCTGTTTCAAAAAATAAAGAATAAAAAATAGGGCTGGAGGTGTAGCTTGGAGGTAGAATGCCCCTGGGTTCAATCCCCAGTACTGCAAAAATAAAATAAAATAAAAAAAAAAGATCTGGCGGGTGGCATCCCCCTGGGCTGAGGATTTCTCTAATATGGAAGCTAGGTAAGAAGGCATGATCCAGCACAGTAATCTAAGAAGACAGTTCATTCTGTTTCCAATGTGTTGGGAGAGGATCATTAAAAATAATGGAAGCCCCTTGATAGCTGGGTGTGGTGGCACACGCTTGTAATCCCAGTACTGGGGAGGCTGAGACAGGAGGACCGCAGGTTTGAGAACAGCCTCAGCAACTTAGTGAAACCCTCAGCAACTTAGCAAGTCCCTGTTTCAAAATAAAAAATAAAGGAGGGCTGGGGATGTAGCTCAGAGGTAGAATGCCCCTGGGTACAAATCACCGAAAAAAAAAATTTTAAAAAAAGGAGCCCCCCTTGAAGCTGACAGTGGATGATTTGATAAAACCTGACAAGTTCAGGGCAGTGAAAAGCTGAAGTTATGGGTGTTATGCAACAGCTCCAGCTACACAGCCTCTCCTGGCTGGACACAGCAGCCGGAAACGGGGAGAATGATGGGCCTCGCACAACAACAACGCTTGCTAATCCAAGACGCTTCTTTCCATGGGGGAAAAGATAGGGCGCAATCACACAAATCTAAGATGAAAGAGAGTGTTTCTTAGCGGGGGTGGTGATCAGCCAGGCTGTGGCTGGGATCAGAAGTGAGCTCCAGCGGCCAGGAACTCCCCCACTTCCTGCCAAGGTGGAGGTGGCATGGGTGGGGCCGTCCCAGTGGACACTGAGCAGTGGTGAAAGGAAGTCGGGATCCACCCCAGAGAGTCACAGAGCAGTCCCAGGGGACAGAGTGCTGCTGACATCCCCGCCCGGCAGGGAGGGAGCTCATGGTGTTTTCTGCAACCCATTTGAGTGGCTTCACTCAGTGTGTTATATTCCGTTCTTGGCCCCTGAAACCACTTCTCACTCTAAGGGGGAGGATATTTGTAAATTAGAAACAAAAGGACTATGATTGTCATTTAAAGAGCCCAAGGAGGATTAAATTTAAGTCCTCATTATATAAGGCTTATAAATTCCTAAAATCAGCCCATTTCTTTACCCAGGAGGGGCAAGACCAGGGTTCAGTGAGGCAGAAATCTTGGGGGTAGCAGGAAAATGAGCCAAGAAGAGTTAATTTTCTCTGCAAATTCCCAAGAGTGTGTTGTATGTAGTCTCCCCACTTCATGGGAAAAGACTAGACAAAATGACCATCTCAATCTCTCTCTCTCTTTTTGGGGATTGAACCCAGGGGCATTCTACCTCTTTGCTATACCCTCAACCCAACTTTATTTCTTATTTTGAAACAGGGTCTCACTAAGTTGCTGAGGCTGGCTTTGAACCTGTGATCCTCCTGTCTCAGCCTCCCAACTACTGGGGCTTTTTAAATTTTTGAAACAGGGTCTCACTAAGTTGCTTAGGGTCTTGATATATTACTGAGGCTGGTCTCTAACCTGAGATCTTCCTGCGTCTGCCTCCCAAGTACAGGGATCACACACCACCAAGCCTGGCTCAAAAGAACAATTTCCAAGAGGACCAAAATGATTTTAGAGACACACTGCGTCATGAAGAAGATAACAGATCTCTTACTGTTTGCACTCAACACAGAGCATTTTGGTGTTAAGTACACTGGGTTGGCATAGCTACTCAGCTTCATGTAGGAGTAATAGTAATAATAACAACCAAAGCAGCCCTATTATTAATACCTGCCCTGTGCCAGGCTCCAGGCTGTTTGACACATGTGATCCAACTTAGTCCTCATGCTTTCCTGTACAATTTAATTGGCCTCGTAACTTACACTTTACAAAGGAGGATACCAAAGCAGGTCACATAACTTGATAGAATTCTAAGGCCTCCTCTTCCAAAACCTCTTCTCACCGTGACTGAAAACTGTAGAGGTGTACAAGAACCTGAGAAAAAGCACAAACAAATGTGAGCGTGGGGGGAGATTATTAATAGCAGGCACGAAAAGCTCTGAGCTCTCCCCTGAGCCCCGAGGTGGCAGGATAAACGTCATCGCTTTTGTCATTCGCTGTAAAATTGGACACATGCCCAAAAAATAGCCCGGGTTGAAGGAAAGTGTCCAGACGGGGACAGGGTTGTTGGAAAGGGTTGAGGTGGCCCGGGGAAGCCCGCCTCACCCTGGTGCGCATTGGGTCAGGCTGAATTTGGAGTGTGGCAGGAACAAAGCCAGAGGAGATCAAAGACACCGGAAGTGTCGGGACAGTGATCATTTAATAAATACCTGCTGTGGCATGAAAGGGCCCCGCACCCTCAAAGTGTCAATTACATGAGGTGGCGTGTGAGCTGCAGGCTGGGGCCAACCATCTCCACCCCAGGCGGGGCCTCCATACACCTCCCCGCCCAGGGTGTGAATGACCTCCTGCCCTTCCCTCTGATGTCCCTTTGAGCTGTCACTGCATCCTAACTGTCCTGGGCATGACAGCACTCCTGCAGCGACATGACCAGAACAGCGTCCACCATGTGCATCCTTGACTTTCTCGGTTTTACGATCAATGGGCTTCCTTCCTGCTTCTCCGCTGAGATGATGGCAGGGAGCTTTTGCTTACCCAGGCACATTCTTAATTCATGTTAGTTCCCAGTCCGCCCACCTCATAATTTATGCTGTTGCTTGTCTTCTGTATTGAGTCCTGAAGGATTGGAATTTGTGTAAACGTTCCGCACGAGTAGAAGACCCATCTGGTGGTGTCTCAAGCTACATGCTCTTTGAGGCCCCAGAGCTGTCATAGTGAGCTGTAGGAAATAGATCCCCCGCCCAGTCCCATAGCAGCACCCCTACCACGAGGCACCCATAGGCCAAAGGCTCAGGTGTGGCAGTAGTAGCCTGAAATGTTCATTCAGTAGGTGATCAGCATGCTAAACTGTAATTAGGTTGTTATGATTATTGAATACCAAAGAGCATTCTAATAATAGAAGTTGTATCTCTCCCATTTTATATAACACCGGGGATCAAATTAGTAGCCTGTTCAGCACACGGGCGTTGGGTAGTCGCTGCTATTCTGTGGAAGGCACCGCTTCTCTTAAAGTCACTGGGTGAGCGGTCCGATGGGAACACACCTGGCTAGCGGAAAATGAAAATTTATATGATGTTGCACAGAGACTTGGACATTACAAAGGCCTTTAAAAAGCCAGAGCCCTCCTTCTGGCCTCCAAAGCGCAAACAAAATAAAATGCTAACGGTTGTCCTAAAATGTTTTCTTGGAAACAGGCTGTATTAGATAAGTAAGTATATAAACCCTGGAGGAAAAGTAAGAATGATATTTACATTTGGGTGTACATAAATAGATGGGTAGGCAGTTAGGTGGACCGGGTGTTTTCGGGAATTTATGATGAAATTGTGATCGTTATGGTTATGGTGACGCTTCGTTTCAGCCGAGGGCTCGCCACGTGGGAAACGTGAATTGTGCGGCTGAATCTGACAGTAAATGTTGTCCCTTTTATTTGTTCATTTCAGAACTCTCTTCGCTTACAAACCACCGCAAAGCCAAGATGTTGGTCTTACTGGCGGGCATCTTCGTGGTCCACATCGCCTCCGTCATCATATTATTTGTTTCCACCATTGCCAACGTGAGTTGTGTTCTTTTGTTCGTTCATTCATTGAGGAATTATTTGAATCTTTACATAAAGTGCTACAAAACCAAAGCTCAAGCCACAATGCCCGCCCTTCATGAACTGCACGCTTAGTCGTGGAAAAATAAATAAATAAACACACCCTCACATTTCAAACAATGAAATACCTGAAGGATAAGAGCAAGTGGCTACAGGAGCATCCTGCCAGGGCGATTGGCCTTCGTTTGGAGGCAGGAGGACAGGGAGGCTTCCTCGTCCTCTTGAGGAACCTTGCCCTCAGCAGAGGCGCCCTGGAAGGTGTACCTGGAGAACAGGTTGATGGGCGGGGTTTCTCGTAGGGGAAGATGGACGCTGGAAGAAGGCAGGGATGCATTCCACGTAAGAGCTAGCAGGGGTGTGCGCTTGGGAAAGACACTTTGCTCTGGGATGAGAAGGACACACATGTGCTTGAGCCGACCTTCCTTCCTTCTGGGAGCCTTGATTACCACGGTAGATGGAAACAGAGAATGAGCCTTGGATGGCGACCGACCAATTGGAAGTTTTGAGCAGAGAGTAGCACGTGAAAGTGGAATTTTGCAACGTCTACCTGGTGCCACTGAGTTAACCCCCCAAAACAATTAACTCCAACAAAACCAATCATTGCGAGGTAGCAAATCTTTTCTTTCTCTCTCAGAACCTTGGGCCACTCTGCCCTCTAGCGACAGATTTTAGCGCTCCCTTGACTTTTATTCTGCCTGTCTCAGGAAAAACAAGATAGTTTCCTTGGACTTAAACGTCAAGGCCACCCATAGCTAGGCAGGCAAACAATGGTTCCAGGAACTGTTTTGGTCCCAGCCATGGTTAAAGGATAAATGGGACTTCGAGTTTAGAGAGAAGAGCTCCGCAAACATTGGCGGGTGTGAGTCTAAGCAGCGCTAATTTAAGCACAACTCCTCCAGGTTTGGTAATTCGGCCATTCTGTATGGCAACCCCTCTGTCTCTCAGGATAAGAAGTCTGATGGACTGCAGCGTGTATTAAGGGAGGCCCATGTGCTGTGCATATTTGGACATAATCCGCCCCTAATACTGGGCTCGGCACACAGCTGTTTATTGAATGGAGAGGAGGAGTGGGCTTGGCTCTGTTTTTCAGTACATGCGTGTTTTGTGTTTGTAGACAGGACTCCGCATTTGTTTGCTATTCCAGGAAGGTAATTGCTTCTCCTGGGCCACGTAGGAAGGGATGCTGGCACGCTGGTGAGCCTGGGGGGATATATTTTGCTTACTCCTCCGTTATCAGCTGCCCCGCTCCCCGCGACAGCAAAGCTCTCGCTGCTACACTACTTAACTGTGAAATTACTTTTCATGTTGCGAAAATCAAAGTTTGGTCCTTCTGTATAAGCAAAAGTGGCTATTGATCTTCCAAATACATTCTTATTTTCCCAGTAGCCCTCATGTTTCCTAGTTGTCTCTAGTTGGACAGTTTTTCTCACTTTTTTTTTTCCTTGTTAGCCAGGTACTTAAATGAAGCAGTCTTGATAGAGTGTATGAATTGTGCATACTTAAAACCAGTTTCCTTACCAGGGTTTTTGTTCCTTAGAACCTTAGCATTTAAACTACGATGGCAGAATTGTTTACATTTTACTTATTTATTTATTTATTTATTTTGCAGTACTGGGGATTGAACCCAGGAGCATTTCACCTCTGAGCTACTATTTTTTTTATTCTTTATTTTGAAACAGGGTCTCACTAAATTGCAGAGGGCCTTATTAAGTAGCTGAGGCTGGCTGTGAACCTGCGATCCTCCTGTTTCAGCCTCCCAAGTACTGGGGTTACAAGCATGCGCCACCACGCCTGGCTACATTTAAAATTTTTTTCTTTTGGTACTGGGGATTGAACACAGGGCCATTCTACCTCTGAGCTACACCCCCAGCCTTTTTTATAAGGATCTCACTAAGTTGCCGAGGTGGGCCTTGAACCTGAGATCCTCCTGTCTCAGCCTCCCAAGCCCTGGGATTCCAGGCATGTGCCACTATACCCGGCCATTTTAAAAATTTTCAAGCCATGAGGGATATGAAGCCCACAACGGCTAGGTTTTTCTCAGGTCCTGCATTCTCTTTCTTATCTCTTGGAGCCTTTGTGACTTCAGCCAGCTTTAAATGGGTCTTATTTTCACAAAGAGTTGGCCTGCTTAGCCATATTTATGGCTACCTGGGGGGGGGGGTTCTTGATTCAGTGTTGGTCCTGAGGCAAGTTGATTAATTTTCTGTATCTTCAGCAGAGGGTCAGCTTTGAATCACCTTTCTGTTTTCTTCTGGTTTCAGGTCTGGGTGGTTTCCGATGCTGGAGAGGCCTCCGTAGGTCTTTGGAAAAACTGCACCAACAGTGTCTGCGATGACCTGTCCTATGGAGACGAAGGTATGTAGAAAGCTGTAAAACGCTGTGGGTGTGGTCAGGGAAGTGCCCCTCCACTCCAGGCGTCGCTGACACCCCGCGCCCCCCCCCCCGCCCTGTGTCCACAGACGCCCTCAAGGCAGTGCAGGCCTTCATGATCCTCTCCATCATCTTCTCCGTCCTCTCCCTCGTGGTCTTCGTGTTCCAGCTCTTCACCATGGAGAAGGGAAACCGCTTCTTCCTCTCAGGGGCCACCATGCTGCTGTGCTGTGAGTATCTCGGGGCGAGCTCCGGTTGATGCAGGAGGAGGGTGGACGAGGTTTAAGTGGACCTTACCTTGGGTGTTCCGGGAGACTTGAACATGTGGCTCTGCGAAACTGCCTTGTTTGGTCTTTCTTTTCTTTCTTTCTTTTCTTTCTTTCTTTTCTTTCTTTCTTTCTTTCTTTCTTTCTTTCTTTCTCTCTCTCTCTCTCTCTCTCTCTCTCTCCTTCCTTCCTTCCTTCCTCCCTCCCTCCCTCCCTCCCTCCCTCCTGTCCTTTCCCTCCCTCCCTCTTTCTATCTTTCCTCTCTTTTCCTTCTCTCCCGCCCTCCCTTCCTTCCTCCCTCCCTTCCTTTTCCTCCCTCCCTCCCTCTTTCTTTCCTCTCTCTTTTCCTTCCTTCCCACCTATCCTCCCTCTCTCCCTTCTTTCCTCCCTCCCTTCATTTCCCTCCCTCCCTCTTTCTTTCCTCTCTTTTCCCTCCCTCCCTCTCCTTCCTTCCTTCCTTCCTTCCTTCCTTCCTTCCTTCCTCCTTCCTTCCTTCCTTCTGCTGGATATTGAACCCAGGGACATTCTACTTCTTTTTTTTCCTTTTGGCAGTATCAGGGATT
The DNA here is from genome assembly GCA_004027185.1 of Glis glis. Taxonomy (NCBI): domain Eukaryota; kingdom Metazoa; phylum Chordata; class Mammalia; order Rodentia; family Gliridae; genus Glis; species Glis glis. The sequence goes on from PVJS01004595.1 coordinate 62,031, forward strand.
GAACCCAGGGACATTCTACCTCCGGGCTATTTTTTATTCTTTATTTTGAAACAGGGTCTCACTAAGTTGCGGAGGGCCTCACTAAGTAGCTGAGGCTGGCCGTGAACCCAGATCTTCCAGTCTCAGCCTCCCAGGTACTGGGATTACAAGTGTGCGCCACCACACCTGGCTGGCATTCTACTTCTGAGCTACGCCCCCAGCCCTATTTTTTGTTGTTCATTTTGAAACAGGGTCTCACTAAGTTGTGGAGGGCCTCCCTAAGTTGCTAAGGCTGACCTTGAACCTGCGATCCTCCTGTCACAGCCTTCCAAGTACTGGGATTACAGGCGTGCGCCACTGCACCCAGCTACCGAGCACATTTTCTCCTCTAGTTATTTGTTCTCTTGTTGAGAACCTTGGATTGCTGTGTGGCTTAAGAACCCTCATCTGCATTATTGCTTAAAAAACCTGGTACTCCTGGCAAATACCCAGCAACTGGGACATGCCCAGCAGCAGCACCTGTGTAGAGGACACCTGAAGAAGGCGGGAAGGTGGGAGTCCTCAGAAAACTGCCACCCTGCCACAGTGCAAGCCATTGTTGCAATTCTCAGTCTTCTATCATTCCTCCCAGTGCACCCAGTTTTGTGGCAGGCCATGTTCTTTGCACCCCTGAATAGCCTGCCTCTACAGGTGGGGTTCTAGACAGGGAGCCAGGTATCCAACATGGTGCTCTGTATTTTATTTCACATTTGCAGCCACACAAACAAACCCGTACAGATGTGAGAACCCAGACATCTCCAATTTATCAACCAAAGCCTCAGGCTCGGTCCAGAGCAAACCAACGGCGCTACTGTTTAGAGACAGACAACCAGAGGTCACTCATTAAATTGCCAAGCAGGGAAACAGGATCTCTTAAGAATCACAAATGGTATTAATGCTACAACAACAATCATGCCGATGCCTTTGTCCCCCGCAGGGCTGTGCATCCTGGTCGGAGTGTCCATCTACACGCATCACTACGCAGACGGGCAGGGGACCAATTACTCTGGGCACCACCACGGCTACTGCTTCATCCTGACCTGGATCTGCTTCTGCTTCACCTTCATCATCGGCATCCTCTATCTCGTCCTGAGAAAGAAATAAGGCTGGACGAGCTTACGGGGACCCGGGGGGTGGGGAGGAGAAGGCGGTGGAATCGGGAGGGAAGTGGAAGTCATTGTGCAGGAAAAATCAAAAGGGGGCGGGGGGAGGGGAAGAAAGGGTCGGGGAGGCCCAAGCCCAAACCATTCTGGGGAGATGCTCTACTGTGGAGCCCCTGTCCTTGGGGGAAGGTCGTTGGCTAGTACCTGGATGCTCCCTGATAGGGGGCCAGAGCCCCTCCTCCAGCCACCAGACTCAGCCTCCAAGTGTCCCCAGTCACACACACTGCCGGGGGCTCCATCAGCTGCCATGTCCGTCGCTGGCTCCACTTCTGAGGGTGAATTCTGGACCACGCACTGAGGTCTTGCAGACCTACTGTGTGCGCTAAGCTCAAAGAGCGGTACAAGTTCTGGCAAGAGCAGAGACGGTCTCTGTGCTGACTCTGCTAACCCTGGAAGCCATTCCGCCCTCCCCACCCAAAGTAAAACATTATCTTCCCATCCAGAGTGCCTGCGGGAGGCCTCTGGCTGGGGAGCCCTCATCCCTCTGCAGAACAGGTATCTAGCGTGGAATTCAGTGGCGTTGATGACAAAACGGGAGGGAGGGAGAGAGAGAGTTGACAAGGCCAAGGTGGTGGGTTAGCTACATTGAGAAAGAACTTTTCGCGGCGGAAGGCCTGGGGATGGGCAGGACCCAGGCCGACCTCGCCCGGCTGTCCCTCAAGGAAGCCTCTTGCCGTGGACTCCGCAGGGCTCTCACTTAAAGCTAAGGCAGCTCCTCTGGTGTTTCTCTAGAGCCACTAGTGACCACTCCAGTAGTAAAAGCACCGTACACACCATGGGACCAAGGGACCTTCTTGCCACCCTGCTAGATTCGGGTTATATTTTTAGGATTCCCCTCAATGTAGTCAAAGGGACACGTCCCGTCACACAAACCTGTTCCTCTTCCTCTAAAGTATGAACTTTTGAAGGAGTTGTGCACAGCACAATTATTATTATCCACAGCAGGGGGGTCAGGGCTCCTAGGCTCCAGTCAGGGGGTTGCTCTGGCTTTGACACCGATCGTAGTGGTCACCTCTCAGAGGCCCTGCCCACCCCACTTCCCCCGTGAGGAGAACAGTTCTGGAAGCTGATGGAAACACACACCAAACCAAACCAAACAGCAGGCCCTGGGGCAGAAGGTGCTATGGAATTGTGAAGTATTACGCGTGCTATCTTTCAGTCATGATAGGAACAGAGTGCCTGCTCCCAGGAAAACAAGATCCAATGAGGTGAATAAAAATACAGGTGATGGGCAGATTATTTTCTTAAAAAAAACATAGCAAAAACTCTTGGGGTGCCCGGTCAGATAGTAGCTGAGCTGTCTGTGGGCACAGGAGGCTTTCTATATAGGACATAGAAGTAGTATGTTACCCCTGGTTCAGCAGGCAGCTCTCTGCCCGGGAGCAGCTATTTTAAGCCATCTCAGATTCTGCCTAAAGGTTTATTTGGGGGAAGCCATTTCCTTTGTCTCCCTTAGAAGATCTACCCCAGGAAGAGTCTGAGACATCTTGCCTACTTTGCTTCTTTTTTTCCTTTTGCGGGAGTTGTTATGCCATTATTAATGGTATTTATGTAAAGGGACTATTACTAAGTATCTATGTTTATTCTGGTTAAGGGAATGTCAAAGGTTGAAGGCAGGCTACCATATGACTTGGGCTGGTAGTAGAGAGATTGTCAAAACAAACAAACAAACAAACAAACCAACCAAAACTGTGGGATAATGAACTTTTAGATTATGACTTGATTATCACCATATTGTAGAAGGTGGTTTTATGTGCAGAAGCATACCTACGTATCAGATATATCCAAAAGAAATACTTTGATTTTGTTAAAAAGTTGAACCATAACTGGAGTGAACCATGTATTCCCTTGTCTTTTACTCTTTTTTCTGTGACATTTATGTCTTATGTAATTTGCATTGCATTGGTGGGTTGTTCTAGTACTGTATTTGGCTTCTTTGTTAATGAACTATTTCATATACTATAATTGTAAATATTTTGATACAAATGTTTATAACTCTAGGGATATAAAAACAGATTCTGATTCCCTTCACTGTGTGAATGTTTTCTTTCTAAAAAACAGTGCGGAAAAATATGGATAATAGTGGCATTTATCCCTCATTAAGTTGCCGATCAGTTTGATTTGGGGAACGTGATATTTATTTCAGACACTTTCTGGTCATACCTTAAGGATTTCTGCAGTAACTCTTTCTGCCAATTGAATATTATTAAGTATAGTTTTGTCTTGCTATAATTAAACCTCTTAGGCAGGAGAATTGGGATTTTGTAACCTAATAGAAGTTATAATCTTAAATCAGAACGGCTTGTGACATGAAGAAATGAGGTACTTGTAAAGTCTCCTTGAAATCTCCTGCTCCTCTAGTGTCTTCAAAATATAGAGAGATTCACAGAGGTGTGTATCACACAGGTTTGCAGGAGCCCATTCATTGCAGAGCCCTCTCATTGCATAATGGGCATACCTGCATGGGCTCCATGGGTGAAGGAGAGCTTCACTATTTTCCATGCGCAGGAAGGACTGGTGTCAGGTGAGAGCACAGGGTACATACTGTAGATCCCAGTGTCATGTCCACACCAATATGATAAGCACAGTTTGTTTATTTATCTACTTAGTGGTATTGGGATTGAACCCAGGGGCATTCTACCTTTGAGCTACAGCTCCAGTCCTATTTTTTAAAGCTTTAATATTTTTAAATTTCATTTAATATTTTATTTTATTTTTATATGGTGCTGGGGATTGAACCCAGGGCTCTGTATATGCTAGGCAAGCACTCTATCACTGGGCTACATCCCCGGCCTATAAGCACAGTTTTAATGTGGAGTAGGCAGTCTTCCAATCCCCTATGGTCTTGGATGAAAAAAACTGCACAGAAAAATGCACCAGAAACACACAGTGGAACCTGAAAATAAAACTTCAACATATTTTAAATCAATTGATCAAATTGCATTGATCTTTGATACCTTCGGAGGGGCCCATATGATTTTTTTTTTGTTGTTGTTACTGGGGATTGAACCCAGGGGCATTCTATCTCTGAACTACACTCCCAGCCCTTTCTGTTTTTTATTTTGAAACAGGGTCTCCTTAAGTTGCTGAGGGTCTCTCTAAATTGCTGAGACTGGCCTCAAACCTGCAATCCTCCTACCTCAGCCTCCCAAGTACTGGGATTACAGGCTTGAAATCTTACTATTTTTAATTTGATTTTGTGAGGCAGCTATGCAGAGCAAGGGGGAAGGGGAGGGTTTAGGGCTCACTCCACCTCGGGGACTGGAGAAGCCCACATAAGCCACCCCCTTCAAGGTCAGGTGCTACTTTCTTGAATCTTAAGGGAACCAGGTGTAAGTGGCCAAAGGGGTGGTCCAACTTTGGAGCATGCGCAGAGCACTAAGCCACTGATGGGAAAGTTTCCAGTCTGGCGGGCACAGTGCAGATACACTTAGCTGTGGCACTAAAGAGAGGCATACATGCGAGGGGGAAAGTTTTCAGACTGAATGAAACTCATCGTGTGGAAGATGGCCACGCCACACCGCCCCAAAGGGATCACCCGCTTCACTAAACAAATCTCTTCTGCTTCCCCTGCCCGAGTTTCCTGTAGGAAATTTTCTTTCGAGGAAGAAAGAACCCAGGAAGGTCACCACCTGCCAACAATCTTACCACTTCTTTGTCTTACAAAATTCTGACATAGGGCACATATGTATTTATAATTTTTAAGGTGAATTGAAATTAAATCTGTTTTGAATATTTGGGTATAATTTTGCGATAGATTTCAAGGTAGCTAGCACTATAAAATCAAGTTTGAGAATTTTTTTTTTTTTGTGATACTGGGGATTGAACCCAGGGGCATTCTACTTCCGAGCTACACCCCCAGCCCTATTTTTTATTCTTTTTTTTTTTTTTTGCGGTACCGGGGATTGAAGCCAGGGGCGTTCTACCTCCGTGCTACACCCCCAGCCCTATTTTTTTATACTTTATTTTGAAACCAGGTCTCACGAAGTTGCGGGGGGCCTCACTAAGTAGCTGAGGCTGGCTGCAAACCTGCCATCCTCCGGTCTCAGCCCCCAAGTACTGGGATTACAAGCATGAGCCACCATCCCCGGCTAAATTGAGAATTATAATACTGGCTTTATAAGGGAAATAGATTACACGAATTAATCTGACATTTAGTCATCTTGTTTTTTTTAATGTTAAAGCCATTCTGGCAGTAATATTGAAATCCAGACATCTTCCCATAAACCAAGTTATGAAATTCCAATTCAATGTGGCATCCTGGGATGGACTCTGCTAGTCTCTTTTCCCAGAGTAATTCAAATTCTGTACTTCCCATTGTATTTAATACTTCTCAGAGCTCTGGAGAGAGAGTTAAAAGGTAAAGGCAGACAATTATGAATTGTTCTTATTTAAGTTTGTTCTAGCCATCCATATCTTAAACAGAAGAAAACAAACAAACAATCCACTCCTTTTTACCCTAATACTTCAAGTCTTGTCATCTCTTCATAGGGAAGCTTCTAGAACATGTGGCTTCTTGTCTCTGCCTCCACCAGGCCTCATCCTGACATTTACGGGGTCCAGGGTGAGAGCACGAATAGAGGCCAGCACGCCAGGATCCACTTTAAGATGCTCAGGGTCCTTGGGGCTCCGAGGAGGAGCATCATTTTCAGGGGGAGTGGGTATGGAGCCTGGCTCACAGCCTGCCTTCCTCAGTCAGTGTTCACGTCTCTCCTCCATTCCCCATCGTGAGGGACTCTGAATGGATACGTGTGGATGTTACAGCCCACGCCATCCAGGCCAGTCCTCACCCATCCCCACTCTGCTATGGACTGTTCCTCTGTGGTCCCTTGGTGAGGAGTCCATACACCCATCATGTGGTCCCGTGGTGAGTCCACACACCCATCATGTGGCCCTGTGGTGAGGAGTCCACACACCCATCATGTGGCCCTGTGGCGAGGAGTCCACACACCCACCATGTGGCCCTGTGGCAAGGAATCCACACATCCACCATGTGACCCTGTGGCAAGGAATCCACACACCCACCATGTGGCCCCGTGGTGAGGAGTCCACACACCCACCATGTGGCCCTGTGGCGAGGAGTCCACACACCCACCATGTGGCCCCGTGGCGAGGAGTCCACACACCCACCGTGTGG
>PVJS01004596.1:0-68335 GCA_004027185.1 Glis glis
ATTGTGATGGAGGAGGATGCTCATTGGGTTGGAGGAGGATGCTAATTGTGATGGAGGAGGATGTTCATCATGCTGGAGAGGCAGCAGGAAGACCAGTGCTGTTGGAGAAGGGTCAGAAGGTAGGATATGAGGGCAGAGAGGGGGTTAGGAGCCATGTGTCTTGTAAGACCTCAGAGGTGGTTGTAGTGGTTTTATGCAGAGAAGCAATGTAGTCGGACTCACATTCAAAGGATCCTCTGTTGGCTGCTGATCAGTGTCCTAGTTGAGCAGAAAGTGGGCTGGAGGAGGAACAGAGTTGTTCTCTGTGTCCCTTTCATCTTACCTAGCATGTTGTTCAACTCACATGAGTGCTCATTGAGTAAATGAATAAATGACGAATGAAGATATTTTATGACTGATTATAGGTTTTAAGAATATAATAAATAGCAACTTCTCAAATAGTATAACCTGCCATTGTGGATAACATAGATCCTTGTGCAGAAAGAAAAATTTCAACACTGAAAACCAGTTAATAGGGTCTCAGAATAATTATCCTAAACCACATTGAACTTGGCCAGATTCCGTTAAGTGTAGTAGACAGGGTCTGGAATAACATTAGAGTAGTCATCAGGCAAAATGGCAATAATCACAAACTATCAATCATAAAACCATTGTGCTAAACAATTTCTATAAATTAGCAATTCCTTCAGCAGAAATTGCTTTTCAATATTGTAATTAAGATAGTAATTTGATATCCATTTTACTAAGAGTGAGTCTACTAAGTAAACCAGTGTCCTTCCTGCAGGTTAGTAAATGGTGTTTGAAAATGCATCACACAGGAATCTTGATTAAAAAAATTAAAATGAATTTTTAAAAAGCCACCTTCTTGGGTCACTGAAAATGTAATCAGCAAAGAAAGAAAAAGATTTCAATTTTAAGAGATGTTTCTTTTTATTCTACTATGAGTTACTAAATTGAAAAGCAAAACAGTTCAGAAGCATGCGAATGATTCGTAACTCCTTTAATAGTAACACCCCACCTCTCTCAGTTTTGGAAAACACTGCTATGCAAACAAGCTTCTAAAGAAGAGAAATGCTCCAGAACCGCCGAGCAGAAGATGTGTTCTGGTAAAAGTGAGAAGGTGGCATTTCTGCCTGCAGCCAGCCCGGCCCCCTGCACAAATCTCACACAGCCTCGCCATGTGAAGTCCAGGCCAAGCCAAACAAGTAGCAATTTTAAAGTAGCACCCAAAGAGGAACTTGGGCAGAGTTTGCCAACAAAACCCCAGACCCTAAAAGTCCCTGCCGTACTGGCTTTATTTTCCTTTCCTTGACCCATTTGCAGAGAGTTGTTACTGATGGCCGGCTGGGCCTCTCTGTACACAGCACACGAATAATAAACAGAGGCCAGCTGACACCCCGAGACACCTGCAGAACACTCACAGTGCAGGATTGTTCACCCAAGGGGAAACATTTTGACCGGGGGTGGATGGGTAGCCATCCATTGGCTCTGTGCATACACAGGCGCATGCACACACGCACACAAACACGCACACTGAAAGAGGTTTACCGAGGACCCTCCTGAGGGCCTGCAGGACTGCCAAGAGAGCTCGCAGAAGAGAGCCGCTGACGGAGCAATGTGTGAAAAGGCCTCTGTATGCAGTCATCCCCTGTATCCCCAGCACTTGGACTCACTGAAATTAACTTTGCAAACGTTTGGTAGAAACTGCAGGCAAGCCTTTCTCCAAAGACTTAAAGGCATCGAGCTTATTACTTCAGTTTCTCCGGATCCAGCTTCTTATTTATTCATAAATTACATATTTGCCAATGAAAATACTTTGTTGAAGGTCTGATCAAGCAGGTGCATTCAAGTAACCTGAAAAGCCTTCACTAACATTTGAAAACTTTTCAGAACTGGGTTTCTTGGAATCGACAACAAAGATCTTTTTTTACTCCGTGAATTTTAAGTTTTAAATGTTTTTCTAAATCATTCGGAAAATATGATTTAAGTTCATAATGGATCAATGGGCATATGTAGAATCATATTTACCATGTTTTGAAGGTAACTTATTTCAAATATATTCAAATACAATAATTAACATCTTTAAGAAGCTTGACCAGTATTTAAAGTAGTCAATAAATTCAGTGTTTTTGATTAATGCTTATTCAGGACAGGAGAAATAAAAGAAATTTGATTTTATAACTGCACAATTTCAGTGACTTGACTCAATATACTTATCATAATATTTTAACTGGATAAGATCTATCAATGCATGTAAGCATAGAAAAATATTGAAACCAAAAATGTAACATGACATAACCAAGGGCCACAAAAGATAGGGACAGAGTTAGCCTAGAAACTAGATTCCAAGCCTGCAATACAATATGCTCTTTCTAGAATAGTGTATCGAACCATCCAATTTTTTTACTATACAGTAATACATTTTCTGTAAGAGAAATGAGAAATTGACCCACCATGACATTATCTCTAAAATTATTGTTCAGCATTTTGAAATAATTTTTTTGTTTCATTAGTATTTTTTTCTCATTAACAAAATGCATTTTTCCAGTGGTCTTAAAATCACTTACATCAAGTTTTAGGGATAGTCCAAACCATTCCTGCACAAGGGGGAATGCACCAGCTGTGGTTTAAACAGCAATGCAGCTGTAGAAAGTATGTGAGCAAGACTTGAAGCTGGAGAAAAGCCAGTTTGCCTTAAGGTATTCCACCTGGACCTACTTAGCACCTCCCTTGCCTTAACCTAAGACGTGCCCTTGGCCTCCCCAGGGACAGGAATGGAACCTGGAGAGAGCAAGACACTTAGGACATAGTTCATGTTGGCACAATTGGTCCAGGGCTCTTATTTTTCCTGTGTCGCCTTAGCTTGGCCCTTCATTTGCCTCCCTATCTGCTATAACAGAAAGTTGAAACTCAGTGTCAGTTGTCATTTTTTTATGTAAAACTGAATTTATTTATTTTCTTATTGGTGCATTGTAATCATACATCTTGATAAGGTTCAGGGTGGTAGCGGCATACATGTTTTGATAAATCAGAAACTACAGCATTTCCCCATATTGTCTCTTTTTTTTTTTTGTGGTACCGGGGATTGAACCCAGGGGCATTCTACCTCCGCGCTACACCCCCAGCCCTATTTTTTATACTTTATTTTGAAACCGGGTCTCACGAAGTTGCGGAGGGCCTCACTAAGTAGCTGAGTGCTGGTCACAAACCCGGATCCTCCGGTCTCTGCCTCCCAAAGTACTGGCACACTCCCAAAGTGTGCGCCACCACGTTCGGCTCCCATATTGTCTTTTTATTATTGTGATGAAAGCAATCCAAGGGATGTACTAAAGATCTTCTTTCATTGCATGTAACCAGAACAGTAAATAAATGGATAATTATAATTCTTTTGTAGGTACAGTGCTTCAACTATTAAGAAAAAAATTCTATGTTCATATTCTTCCATATACTTCTCCTTAAATACAGATGCAACTGTTATATATCTAGCAGCTGAAATATAGATATTAAAGTTCCCTTAGGAGCATCGTCAGGAATTCTACTATTCTTTCATTTTCATTCATTTAAGTACTTCGCATAGATTATACCATATAAGCCTGTCAATAATGCATGCATGAGGTAAGTACTATCATTTCCTACCTTTTCTAGATAAAGAAAGTAAAGTTCCAAGAGGTTAAGAAACTTGCCTAAGGTTACCCAGCTAAGAAGTTACAGAATTAGTATTTGAATAGGGTCTGTTGCCAAAATGTTACTGAGAGAATATAGAGAATAACTGTATGAGGGTTCGCTATAGTTCTTTTAACTTTTCTGTATGTATGTGAATATTTGTAATAAAATATCAAGAGGAAATCCACTTTTATTTTCATTCTCATGAAACTGTTGTTGGCACAGCTTATTGTTACTTATTTAATATCCATTTGGAGCAAATTATAAACACTAATGCAAAATCGAGTCACTAAGAGCATCCTAGGAGGTAGGTGGAGCAGGAAACACAAGGAATTTGCCTTCCCACCTGTATTAGTTAACTTTTTGTTGCTGAGAGGAAAAGTTTATTTTGATTCACAGTTTCAGAGGTTCAGTCCATGGTTGGCTCCAAGGCATAATATTGTGGTGGCAGGGCATGGCAGAGGAAAGCTGCTCAATTCACAGCAGCAGAGAGAGGGGTGGGGGGTTGGGGCCAGGAACATAGTCCTCAAGGCCACCCCCCCAGTGGCCCACCTCCTCCAGTAATGTCTTACCTCTGAAATTTGCTATACTAGGGACATGCTTTCAACACATGAACTTTTGGGGGAACATTTCAGATCCTAACCATAACACCATCTGAACAAAAATCACACTGGCAGAATTTGTCTGGTATAACTATTTTTTTTTTTTTGCGGTACCAGGGATTGAACCCAGGGGCGTTCTACCTCTGCGCTACAACCCCGGCCCTATTTTATTTTGAAACCAGGTCTCACATAGTTGTGGAGGGCCTCACTAGGTAGAGAGAGAGAGAGAGAGAGAGAGAGAGAGACAGGAAGAGAGAGAGAGAGAGCTGAGGCTGGCCGCGAACCCAGATCCTCCGGTCTCCGCCTCCCTAAGTACTGGGATTACAAGCATGCACCACCACACCCGGCTTGGTATAACTATTTTTGAGCTTTGGAGTCTATTGAAAGCTTACAAATTTCAGGGGACATCTTGCTATTATGTTGCAGTTAATTTCAGTCATTGTCCCCTCTTAGTTTAGGAGTAGCTACCCATCCGCTAACCCCCAGCCACAAGGCAGGCAGCTGTGCACATGTTCATGGAGCAGCTTGCATAGAGTTTGCCTGGAGTTGGGGAGTGGGAGAAATGACCCCGTTCTGCAAATATTTGGATCTGTGTGCTCAACACTGACTGTTGCTTCTGATCTCGGTGGTAAAGACACAGAGGTGGGCAGTCGTGGCACCCACCCTGCTCCTGCACTGCTGCAAGCCCTTCTCTTCAAGCTAACAAGAATTCCAGGATTTTAAAGGGACAGTACCTTTCTCTCCTTTTTCATTTTCCTCTTACCCCTTTCTGAAACCAGAAATTAAAGAATAGGATATTCAAAAGCAACTGCAGACATGAAAAAGAAACTCACCATATATAATCAAGGAATGGTGCAGGTTCAGGAAAGACATGGAAGACCTTAAGCTTACATTTCAGACTTGTCCCTCATGTGGAGATAGGTTACCCTTGGGTGGAGGGAATTAAAGAAGGAAAAACAAAATGAAAACAGAATAATCCTAGAGAAGAGGGTTTTCTTATTTCCAGATTTACCACATCATTAATTTCCAATGTCCAGTTTATAACAAACAAATCACAAGACATCCAAAAAGTAAGGGAAAGGGAAGGAAGGTAGGAAGGAAGGAAGGAAGAAAGGAAGGAAGGAAGGTTGGTTGTTCTCCAGAGAGAACAATGAGATGGCAGACTTACTAAAAAAAAAAAAAAGACTTTTATGCAACTACCTTCGAGATGCTCAGAGAACTAAAGGAAGACACAAAGAATGTCAATAAAATTATATTTGTACAAAATGGATATATCAATAAAGAAAAAACCTAAAAAGAAACCATAAAAAATTCTAAAGCTAAAAAGTACAATAACAAATGAAAAATCCACTAAAGGATTAAAAAACAAATTTAAGGAGGCATAAGACTTAAATTTGAAGATAAGACAATGGAAATGATCAAAACTCAAGAAAGATAGAAGAAAAGTGAACAGAGTCTAAGGGGCCTATGGAACCAGACCAAAGAAACTAATACGCACTTTGGGAGGATCAGAGAAGAGAGAAAGAGATAGGTTATTTCAACTTCCCAAGCTTAATGAAAGATGTGATTATAAACAACCAAGGAGCAAAATAAATTACAAGTAAGATGGACCTCTGTAGAAGCGGAGATTGTGTATGTTGTTGAAGTTATGCAATGTAAATTCAAATTTGAGTGATATAAGTTTAGGATGTTATATATAATCCCCATTGTAACCACAAACAAAATAAGTGAATATATATATATATATATATATATATATATATATATACCAAAAAATGGGAATAGAAATATCTCATTTTCAAAATAAAAAAAGCCAGCTAAACAGAAAGGAAGACAGTAATGCAGGAAATGAGGAACAAAAATTCTAAGACATATGAAAAACATAGCAAAATGTCAGAACTCCCTCCTTTTTAGTAATTAACTGTAAATAGACTAAACACTCCAATCAAAAGACAGAATCTGGCAAAATGAATACATATAAATGTATACACATATAAATAATACATATATATCAAATAATATATATGTGTATAAAGATATATATATAGGACAGGAAGGACATTATTAATAAGAGGTTTGAAACAGCAAGAAAATATAATAATTGTAAATATCTGCATACCTAACAGAACATCAAAATACATGAAACAGAAATTGACAGAATCAATGGGAGAAATATACAGTTCCACAGGAATGATTGGACCCCCAGTAATGGATAGAACAACCAGACCAAAGATAAATCAAGAAACAGAAGCCATATCTTGGGGTATAGCTCAGTGGTAGAGCACTGGCCTCGCATGCTGAGTTCAATTCCCAGAGCAGAAAAAAAATGCATTTAAAGAAATAGAAGATTTGAACAAAACAAAAAACTGACTAAACCCCCAAAAACATATGCAAGAACACTATGTCCAACAACAGCAGAATAAACATTCTTATAAAGTGCACATGGAATGTTCTCTGGGATAGACCACATATAAGGTCTCAAATAGATTTAAAAAGATAAGTATCATACAAACTATATTCTATAAACACAATGGAATGCACTTAGAAATCAATGATGGAGGAAAAACTAGAAAATTCCCAGGAATTTGTGTTCATTAAAAATACATTCTTAAACAACCAATGTATCAATAAAGAAATCATAGGGGAAATTAGAAAATACTTAGAGACAAATGAAAATGAAAACACAGCATGCCAAAACTTATGTGACACAGCAAAAGTGCCTATAAATGCTTACATTAAAAATAATATCAGCTGGGCTTGGTGGCGCATGCTTGTAATCCAGTACTTGGGAAGTTGAGACAGGAGGATCCCAGGTTTGAGGACAGCCTCAGCAAGTATTGAGAACTCTCTTCAACCTAGTAAGACCCTGTTTCAACTAGACATAAAATAGGGCTGGGGGTGTAGCTCAGAGGTAGAATGCCCCGGGCTCAATTCCCAGTACCACACACACACACACACACACACAAAAACCCTCAAATCAATGACCTAATGTTACAAATTAAGAAACTAGAGAAAGAACAAACTAAACCCAGAGCTAGCACAAGGAAGAAAATAATATTAGAGGAGAGATAAATGAAATGGAAAGTAGAAAAACTAATAAAACCAAAGCTATTTCTTTAAAAAGGTCTACAAAATTGACAAACTTTTAGATAGATTGATTAAGGGAAAAAAGAAGTTTCAAATTACTAATATACAAAATGAAAGTGAGGACATTATTACCAATTTTACAGAAGTAAAAAGTATTATAAGAGAGTGTTATGAACAATTGTATGCCAATAATTTGGATAACTCAGATGAAGTGAACTAATTTTAGAAACACAAAACTTACAAAAACTGAATCATGAAGAAAAAGAAAACTCAAATAGATGTATAACTAGTAAAGATATATTAAATAAATCCATAATCACAAATCTCACAATTAAGAAATACCCTGGGTCTGATGAATTCACTGGGCAGTTCTACCAAATATTTAAAGAAGAGCTAATATTGGCTCATCTCAAAATTTCCCAAGAAAATTTTAAGAGAAGGAAATACTTCCAACCTCATTTTACAAGGCCAGCATTACCCTAAAACCAAAACCAGGCAAAGACAATGCAAGAAAACTACAGGCCAATAGCCCTTATAAAATACAATGATACAAATATTCTCAACAAACACTAATGAGATGAATTTAATAGCACATTAAAGAATTACACATCCTGACCAAGTGATTCGTGGATGCAAACATTGTTCAACATACAAGAATCAGTCTATGTTACATACCACATTAATGAAATAAAGGGAAAATATTATATAATCATCCCAATTGATGCAGAAAAAGATTTGACAAAATTCAACCTTTTTTCCCATAATAAAAACACTCATCAAACAAGAAATAGAAGGAAAAGTACTCAGTACACTAAAAGCCAAATATGAAAAACCAAGAGTGAACATTGTACTCCCTGAAGAAACACTAAAAGCTTTTCTTCTAAGGTCAAGAACAAGGTATGGAGGCCAGCTTCCCTCATACTTCTATTTAACATAGTACTGTAAGTCTGACCAGAGCAATTAGGTAAGATAACAAAATAAAAGAAAAAGTAGAAAAATAGGACTTCTTCAAAGTTGAAAAAATTGTATAATAAAGGACATCATGAAGATTATAGATTATACAAGGCAACACAATATTCAGGATATGTAGTGGATTCCTAAAACTCAACACCAAAAAACCAAAACAGCCTGATTAAAAAATGGAGAAAGAGGCCGGGCGTGGTGGCGCACGCTTGTAATCCCAGTACTTTGGGAGGCAGAGACCGGAGGATCTGGGTTCGCGGCCAACCTCAGCTCGCTCTCTCTTTCTCTCTCTCTCTCTTTCTCTCTCTCTACTTAGTGAGGCCCTCCGCAACTTCGTAAGACCCGGTTTCAAAATAAAGTATAAAAAAAATAGGGCCGGGGGTGTAGTGCGGAGGTAGAACGCCCCTGGGTTCAATCCCGGGTACCGCAAAAAAAAAAAAAATGGAGAAAGGACTTGAAGAAACATTTCTTCAAGGATAAATGAAGAGACAATAAACACATAAAAAGACTCTCAGCATCACTAATCATGTGATAAATTCAATCAAAGCCACATGAGATTCCAACTCTCACCCATTACGATGGTCACTATTCAAGAAAATGGAAAATAACAAGTGTTGGTGAGGATGTGGAGAAATCGAAACCTTTGTGCCCCATTGATAAGAATGTAAACTGAGTACAGCTGTTGTGGAAAACAGTATGACAGTTCCTTAAAACTTATTAAAACAACATTTAGTAATAGGAAGCAAAGGAAGTTGATTCTCTTGAGCAGTGTTTCACAGCATAGCTGCAAGTTAGACTAACCTATAGAATTGTTAACACCTATCCATGTCTGGACTTCATCCCATGCAGTAGCTATATGGAGAGGTATCTGTACTTTTCTGAAACCTCTCAGAGATGCCAGTGCTCTGAGCCACCATGAACGTACAGTTCATGGCAGTATTTCTCAAAATAGGAAGGCAGGGCTGCTGGAGTTGGAACCTGGGATTGCTTATTAAAATGCAGGTTCCAGGAACATGCCCATGCTTTTAAATAAGAATCTCTGGGAATAGGGCCCTAAAGTTGCATTCTAATTCTCAAAAGGTCTCATTCTGTCCCACATTTTCATTGTGAAATGATAATTCCTACATGACTTTGGAGTTTGCTTGATGTTTCTGATTGTTTTAATGTTTTAACTAGGCCCTTCCATACACCAAGCCACTGTTATTCAACACTACTTGGATCAATTCATGAAACTGGGTTGACCCAAATATCCAGACCTTCTTCTAGTGCCTTCCAGCCTCTATATAGTTAATCACCTTTCATGACCTTTTCCCCCTCCGTTCCAATTGTGCTTTTCTTAATTTTCACAAATATAAATTGACATAATTTTCATAAATATAAAATGACACAATAAATTAAAAATAAAATAATTAACTTGACAAATGTCTCTCTCCCTTTCTTCTATAAGTATTCCCTTTCTTCTCTAAGCACTGAAAAAGCTTAGAAGAAGGAATTTTCTTAGAACCACAGTAAAACCTTGATGAAAACTTTACAAAGGATATGTTAGAGCCTAGTTAATACTAGATGCTTAATGAATATTTGCCGAAAGGATTAAATTAATAAAGAATTAATGTTTCACATACTTTACTACTAGCTCCTCTTTAAATATGGATGTTCGTTAGATATTCCCAGACAATATCTTCAACTACTGTGTATACACCAGAAGCCTTCAAATCTTTCATCTTGAGCCTGGAGTTATCCCCTAAGTTTCAAAATTTTATATTTTATTATATACTACATTATTCTTGTGTGGAGAGTACTGGGGATTGAACTCGGAGCATCTTACCTCCACGCTATACCCCCAGTCCTATTTTATTTATTTATTTATTTTAAAACAGGGTCTCAATAAGTCACAAAGGGCCTCACTAAGTTGCTGAGACTGGCTGTGAACCTGCAATCCTCCTGTCTCAGCCTACCATGTACTGGGATTTCAAACGTGTGCCACCATGTCCGACTTATACTACATTATTCTAAATGGATGTAATCCAGGCATCTTGGTTTAAAGCCATATCATTCTTAAATTTTCTCTTTTGTTTGTTTGTCTTCTTTTTTTTTTTCATTACTGGGGATGGAATTCAGGGCATCACACATGCTTGGCAAGTGCTCTCCCACTTAGCTACATCCTCAGTCTGTAGAAATTTGCTCTTAATTCTGCTTTGTACAACAGCAAATAACCACTAACCACAATGTAGAAGTTTCTGTATTAACTGTGTTCTTTTTTACTTCCCACATCTAATTATCCAATTCTTTTGATTTTACCATCAAGTGATATCTGAAACCATGTCTTTGCTTTCTATGAACATTGCCAACATCTTATTTCAAACCCCGTTATCTTTCTATGGGACTATCATAACTAATTTCCCCAATGCCACTCATTCCTCACTGCAGTCATCTCAAAATCATCCCAGAATTTTCTCCGTAAAATGAATCTGAATGTTTCTTTTTCTTGTATTAATTAAATTCAGTTCTGAAGTGCAATCTCTTTAGTATTGCAAATTGTTCATAATCTGACACCAAACCAACATTTCAAGACTACTCACCTCTCTCTTTCATGTAACTCTCTTTGTGCTTAATTTCATATTTATATTTATTTTTAAATAATCATTCGTATATTTTATAAAGCTCAAATATTATCTCAAAGCTTATCAATAAATATAGTATTATCTTCTTTTCTCCACCTTAATCTTGGTATCTGTTCCTCAACAACCTCATTTAACTCTTTGGCTATTCCTAAATAACATATTAATAGTGATATTCCTTAATATTTTTGCTTCTAATTCTTACTGTAGAAATGAATGATTTCTTTCTATTACCTGCCTTTTTTTCCCTTTCAAACTATTCTTAAACTTTTCCTCCTCCCATCCCTCAATAGAGCTATATCACAATTATAGGTTACATGATTATTCAGTGTTTACAATGTTGGTACCATTTAAACATTAGCCACAGTTGAGCTGTATAATCAGAAAGGTCAAAGTAATCTCCCTGCTATGATTGCATTTCTTTTCTTTAAAGCCTTTATATTTTCGATGAGGTTAATTGCCTTGGGTTTTTTACTCCCTTAGTTTTTTATGTACCTAAAACTAATCCACTCTAAAATTCCCAGCAGAATCATAAATATCTTCTCAATGCATTCATAGTCTGTCAGTTTTTATATTCTTGGAAATGTGCCCTTGGGAGTTCACTGTCTTCTTTTACCTATGCTTTCTAGGCTTACAACAGGATTAACTATCAGTGTGGGGAATTCTTTTACCAGCATCTTGGAAATTTTCTGTTTCTCACTTAGGACCCCATAGCATATTTTTAAAAATTTTTCAATTTTTTTTACATATTACATTTTTAACTTAATACCTTTTTGAGGTTCTTGCAGACTGGAGCCCCCTATCTTTATCTATTTTTTTCTTAATATGTCTCCTGGTTCCTGGTCATAGCAAGTGTGTAACCATATTGTGTAGGGATTGCAGTAAACAAAGGCCAACAAGATAACCTTCTAGGGTGCTATTTCTTTAATCATGCTTCACAGAATGTCAGCATACTAGTAGCACTAAAAGCTAACATTTACTGTTTACTGTGTGATAGGATTCTCTCTCATTGAATCCTAACTCAAGCCCCCATAATGTAGGTATCACTATTAGTCTCATTTTACAGGTGAGAAAACTGAAGCACAAGGAGATTAAGTAACTGACCTAGAGTTATATGGTTAATGTGCTAGTCAGGATTCTAAGAGGAAAAATGGTAATATTTGTGTGTTTTACATGGAGACTAATGGATGGTGTGCCAGGTCACCACAAGAGATTTTACATGAATTCAGAGCTTCCAGTAGTGAACTGGCACCATCCCAGCCATTAGCCCCTCCCTCGCCTCATTCCCAAAAGGGGGGATTTATTAGAACTGAAAAAGGAGAGAGACAAGAGAAAGAGAGAGAGAGAGAGAGAGAAATGGATTGTGAGGATCCTGGAGAAGAGCGGAGACCCATGTTATGGGGCATAAACAGCCACAGGTGATCCCATGGAGGAGGGAAAAGCAAATAATATCTTCCAGCAGGAGTTTCATACTAGTTAAATCTAACTGAGGTGAGCCCTGGCATCATGCTTGTACTCTCACTGAAGCAGCCTCCCTGGGGAGAGAGTAGGGTGGTGGAAAGGGCCTGAAGTAGCACACAGAGGCACTAGGAATAGTTGGCAGTTATGCTGGGATTTGTACCTGAGCATATACTATGAGCCTGTGATCTAACTGCTATGCTATCTCGGGGGTGGCAGGCAGGAAGAGAGGTTCTGTTCTCAGTTCCAACTCTAGGAGCAAAGTGATCCTTCTGCCAAATGGATTTTTAATTCCTTTCTACCATCAATATTTTTGGAGCACTTATTTGCAGAAAGACTATGATTGTGAAGGGAGAAAGAGGGACAATCTTGGGACCTAAGATGAGGATTGCAGCATTGCACAGGTGGTCTCAGAGGCAGGAAGGTGAGCATTCAGTCCTTGCAGGGTACAATGATCTGTAACAAAGGGATTCAGGCACAGGCAAAGACTAAAAATTCAGAAATAAGAAAGTTTGAAAGAAAGTGGTAATTCTGGTGGGATAAGAGGATCCCAAGACAAACAATAAAGGATATGACCAAGCCAGGGTAGGGTTTAATGAATTAACAATACTAATCATTGATCAAAACCACTTCCTCAGTGAGGGGAAGCTACAAATTGATATCTTTTTTTTTTTTTTTTGCGGTACTGGGGATTGATCCCAGGGGCGTTCTACCTCCGCGCTACATCCCCGGCCCTATTTTTTATACTTTATTTTGAAACCAGGTCTCACAAAGTTGCGGAGGGCCTCACTAAGGAGAGAGAAAGAGAGAGAGAGAGAGAGAGAGAGAGAGAGAGAGTGAGAGCTGAGGTTGGCCGCGAAGCCGGATCCTCTGGTCTCCGCCTCCCAAAGTACTGGGATTACAAGCGTGCACCACCACACCCGGCTTACAAATTGATATCTTAACCCACATTCTAGGCTTTATAATTCATTGAATATGAATGTGTAGTAAATTCTTTATAGTTTATAGACTAGAGTTTGCCAACCTCCAAAAATCCTTTCATTTTCTCCCTAAAAATCAGAGTTTAAAAAATCTATATGTTTTAAAATGGACACCTGAGTAGAACAGACCATGCTATGCTTTAAAGGGACTCATTCAAGATTACATTGAGAGATGGTTCTGTACCAAGTGTTGTCCTAGGTGCTAAAGATACAATATTGAACTAAAGAAGACCTTGACCCCATGGAGTTCACAGTCTAATCAAGAAGAGAGACAAGCTTTCCAGATGAGTTTTTGTTTTCTCTCTTTTACCATCTGGCCATTTTTTCTTATCCCTCGGAAATCTGCTTGGAGAATTTTGTGGACTAATACCCCATGCCCCAAGCAGTGGTCTCATAGGACCAGTTTCTTAGCTCTTCCCTAAAATCATCACATGTATCTTATGTTTTCCTTGATTGCCTTGCTCCCCTATTAGATTTGGAGCTGCTTATGATCAGGGATGCTATCATCTGTCTTGGTTTCTTTCAGCCAAGAATCATGCCCAGTATAGAAAAGATGTACAGTGATGTTGATTGATTAAATGCATCCATAAACCAAAGAAAAGAGGGGATAAAAATGTCTTTCACTACCTCTTTCCATTTGAGGTTTCCATAACTTCAAAATGAGTATGAATCATTTGCAGGGATTGATGGCAAGAAGTAATAACTTCTTAATACTAAATAAATAATAATACTAAGTTCATAATTTATTGATAATGCTTTATGTGACCAAGGCTTTGATTGCATTTCCAATAAGTAAGTTAAGTATTTCTTTTTTCATTTTTAACACATCTGAAAGCCCAAGGACATACATCTAAGTGGCCACTGCACCTTCTATACAAGACTGTGTGCAGTCTAAAGGAATGATTCAAGTTCTTATTTTACTCCCTCATTTAATTACTTGAGACTTTCACTTTAGGTGCAGGGTGACTTATTTTTCTTTAATTTATAGATAAAATATCAAGCTCCTTACTTATTTTAATGGAATAAACCTTTAAAACCCTGTCATCAAATTAGGTTAAAGATGAAGGAAGTAGCTATTTTCCTATGACCTTAATTAGACCTTTAAATAGTTTAGGTTTAGGGAAGAAATCTCTAAAATCATGCTAATACATCTGAATTTACAAATAGCATGTGGTAGTTTGGAACTAGGGTGAAGGCATACTGGGAGAACCTTGATGTTTTTGAGAAGTAGAGTATTACATGTTTATTAAGTGTTAATCCATATTTTATAAGAAAATTCTCAAATGAAAAATATCAAGATATGATCAAGAGTGAAAAATAAATGAATATGGTTATGAGGAACAATAAGTAATGAACAAATAATGAACTACACAGATAAAGCAATATAAAAATTGCTTTTAAATTTTTTTAAATTATTAAATATTAAATGGCACTGCAGAAACATTAGAGAAAGTATTTAGAGAGGTCTTTGTGTTTTCTGGGGCTAGATATCTCCAAATAACACTGCTAGCAAGTTCTTCTGGTAGAAACCATAGTGTCTATTCAAGGGTATAATAAGTAGCTCTCCTTTCTCTGCACCACCCAAAAAGAGACAGCAGTGCTCATCAAACAACCAGTGAGCAAATGGACAGAAAAGACTGTGCTGTGTTACCTGGAATGTGAAATGGCGGGGGGGGGGCCATGTGGAGATACCGGAATTATATAAAAGAGAACTGCTATAAAGGTAGCGAAGTCTTTAACATTATTGTTCAGTGTTGAGTACACTTCAGAGAGATGTGGTAAGCACCTGAAGCCAGTCTACTGCTAAAGGGCGATGTGAGGCCATTCATTCACTGTCACATTCAGTGAGTAGGCATTGACGAGTCCATGAGCAAGTTACTGTTCTAGACACTGATGAAAATGGTGAATAAGACTAGGAACCTGTTCTCAACAGATTGCTTTTCAGTGGGGAAAGCAGATTCGTAAATATATAAACAATAAGTACAGATAGAGGTATTGTGCTGTGAGAACATAAATAAAATTGATATTAAATGGAAGGAACCTGACAGATAGGATAGTTGAGCAAGGTCTCTCTGAGAAGGAAATATTTTAATTGAAACTTGAATAATGAGACAGCCATAGGAAGATGTGAGGGAAGCCGGGCGTGGTGGCGCACGCTTGTAATCCCAGTACTTGGGACGCTGAGACCCAAGGATCTGGGTTCGCAGCCAGCCTCAGCCATTTAGTGAGGCCCTCCACAACTTAGTGAGACCCTGTTTCTAAATAAAGAATAAAAAACAGGGCTGGGGCTGTAGCTTGGAGGTAGAATGCCCCTGGGTTCAATCCCCAGGACTCAAAAAAAAAAAAAAGAAAAGAAAAGGAAGATGTGAGGGAAGAACATTCCAGGCAGAGAAAAGGGCAAACACAATGACTCTAAGACAGGAAATAGCCTGACCTGTTCCAGAAATAGAAAGAAGGTCAGTGTGGTAAAGGTATGACTTGAAATACATTTTGAAACTAGGTAGAGCCAAATTCTGTATACTGGGGAGGAGACTCCAAGAATGGTTTTCAATTTTATTTAGATACAATAAGAAGTTGCTGAGCAGTTTTATGCAATTGCTTACGAGTATAAATGGTCATTACTGAAGAAGTTGAAAGATGTTCTGGAAAAGACAGTGTGGGACTTGAGTAGATGGAGCTACGGATATGGATGGATAGAGCAGAAGATTGCTGAAGTAGAATTAGGCTGAAGACT
Organism: Glis glis; assembly: GCA_004027185.1. Lineage (NCBI taxonomy): Eukaryota > Metazoa > Chordata > Mammalia > Rodentia > Gliridae > Glis > Glis glis. The sequence goes on from PVJS01004596.1 coordinate 16,106, forward strand.
TTGCCCTAACCCTTCATCATTAAATGACTGTTGCAGCCAATATGAGCAAATCAGACATAAATTATTTTTATTCATGTATCAAGCAGCACACTGGCATTGAACCTACATTATGATTAAAGGTATTGTAGTAAGGGTAGATTTAGCAAGAATATTCCAAATCTCAAATCTCATCCAATACTCAAGCCTGCACAGAATCTAAAGGAAATGAAATTTTCAGTCCAGTGAACATTTAATGTTATTTTGAGGCTTTGTGGCAATACCTGGTGTCACAACCTAAGGGCTTAGGCTGAATCCTCTGAAGGGACAACTGTTATTTAGGGACTCAAGGTAACCTTGAGTTTGAGATTACAGCTGACTCAAAGTCCTCCTCTTCTCACCTACCATTTAAGCTCACACCCAAGCCTCAGCTGTTGTCATTAAAATCTAATTTTTATTGGATGACTAAGCTGAATCATGTACTGTGCTAAGCACTTTGCATACATTATTACACCCAAAGTTCACAAATGGCACAGTAAGCAACACACTTATCACCCTCATGTTACTGATTAGAAAAGTGACTTAAGAGGAGTTAAATGATTTCCCCAGGTTCTAGATATATATGACAGAGCTAAAAAGCCAAAATTTGGATTCCTGAGCTCAGTTTTTCACCATTGTATTTTCTACCATCCTAAAAGTGAAGAAAACCTGGAGGGATCAGCCAATGATATCGAAAAAGAAACAAGTGCCAACCATGACTCACTATCTAAGGTAGATTTGGTACATAACTTGTCCAAATTCAACCATATTGTAGACAGAGCCAGGATTAGATCTCACTAACCCATGGATATTGCCCAATATATAATGTGCTATAGTCCTTTCATATATGTATATATATATTTTTCAATGTGCAGAGGAAGAGCCAACCAAAGTTGTTCATTTCTCCCACCCCCTATTATCTATTTCCTTTATTTTACTCTCAAGAAGTGATGACCAGGTTTGGGAATATGTAGGTGGCAGGGGTGCTAAGGCTATTTAGTTTTTTTTCCTTGCTCACACACTGAGAAAGACTGGGTGAGTGGATTAGGTTCTTTCCTCATGGTCTTATAAAGGATACTCTGGCTTGTTTTCTTACTAATATCTTTTTTTTACATTTTTATTGGTGCATTGTAATTATGCATCATAGTGACATTTAATGTGATACAAACATACATGCACATAGCACTTGGTGTGTTTCCCTCCAGATCCCACCCCACTACAACCCTTCCCCATACATATTAATGAGATTGGTAGTGATGCCTTCATATGTGGACATAGCATTATTTGAAGTGTTTCCTTCATCATTTCTCCTTTTCCCCTCCTCACCTCCCTCTCCCAAACCCCTTACATTATTCTAATAATGATGAGACCTTACATTGGTCTCTCTCCTCATTTATCTAAACTCCCTTTTGTTTCCTATTTTCTCCCTAGCTTCCCCATATGAGAGAGAAAGCATCTGACCTTTGACTTTATGTGACAGCTGATCTCACTTCGTGTAATATTCTCTAGTTCTATTCACTTTCCTGCAAATGTCATGATTTTGTTCTTCTTCATGGCTGAGTGAAATTCCATTGTGTATATATATATATATATATATATATATATATATATATATTTTTTTTTTTTATCCATTTACCTGTTGACAGACACCTAGGCTGGTTCCATAATTTGGCTATTGTGAATTGTGCTTCTATAAACATGGATATGCATGTAATAACTATAATATTCTGACTTTAATTCTTTTGAAAATATATCAAGGTGTGATATAGCTGAGTCACATAGTGGTTCCATTCCTAGTACTCTGAGGAAACTTCATACTGCTCTCCATAGTGGTTATACTAATTTACAGTCCCACCAACAGTGAATAAGAGTTCCTATTTCTCCATATCATCACCAGTATTTATTATTGTTTGTAGTCATGATGACTGACATTCTAATTGGAGTTAGATAGAATCTCAGTGTATCTGAGATATGAATTTATCTGATGCCTAATGATGTCAAACTTTTTTCACACATTTACTAGCCATTCATATTTCTTCCTTTGAGAAATGTCTATTCAGTTCAATTGTTCATGTTTTCATTGGGTTATTTTTCATGTTATCATTACACTAGTAAACAAAGATTTATAAGAGGTTTGGGCTAAAAGAAGACAAAGTTCCCTTCCCGCTCTATATATTTTGAGTGTCATCAGTCACTTAGAACAGTAACTAGAACATGCAGAAAGGCATCATTCATGTCATTTAGCTTCTTCAACCATGGGTCTACTTTGGGTATTGAAACAAAAGCCTCATTTTAAAAAAGGGTGCCCACTTGCCTGTGTTACTGTCTTAGGGTCCTAATGAAGAATGTTGTTTTCATGAAGGTTTTAGTTGTCTGAGGATTCTAGTTTTGAATCAAATATAATCTTAAATCCACCTTAGAGATAACTTACATTTATCATAGTGATTTTATAATTCTTTAATTAGTTGGGTTCTTAAAAAATCATTAAAAGACCTATTTACAATAGAAATTGTTGATTCCATGTGGAGTTAACTGCTCATCTGAGCAGCATAATGATACAGCCAGGGATTGTGTTATAAGATCAGATTGAAGGGTCATAAAATTATATTTGCATGGGACTTTGATATAGTCACGTCAAGCCTCAAGATCTTCAAGATTAACACTCTAAAAGTTGATATTTCCTGCTAGATAGGAGGAGTTACTACCAGTGAGATCATGGAGTCAAGGCAAACTGAATAGCTTGGCCTTCATTGAGGTGCTTACTATCAGAGACAATGCATTTATTCCTTTATGGCATGTGATAATATGAAGTGTGTGCTGATCAGAATCTCAACCATTAAAAAATCCACTTATTAGCCAGGCATAGTAGCACACGCTTGTAATCCTAGTACTTGGGAGGCTGAGACAGGAGGATCACAGGTTCATGGCCAGCCTCAGCTACTTAGTGAGGCCCTCTGCAACTTAGTAAGACCCTGTTTCAAAATAAAGAATAAAAAATATGGCTGGGAGTGTAGCTTGGAGGTAGAATGCCCCTGGGTTCAATCCCCAGTACCACAAAAAAATCCACTTATTTATAAAGTGTTTATTGGTATTGTGTGCTAGCCACGTGGACAAACAAGACAGCATTCCTGCCCACAGTGTTCTTACATTCTGTGTATAATGCCCATGTTTATCCTTCTTGGAGACATTTGGTTGTCATGACTGGCACTTTGGCATAGTGAAAATAGTTTTGTCAGTTTGGCAAAGTGGAAAGATCCTACACAGGGTAGGAGTGAAAATATCAAACTCTCTTCCCAGTTCTGTCATTATCCAGATGTGGCCAGAGATAAAAAAAAAAATTAAGCTTTTTGTGGCTCAACTGCCTTATTCATAAAAGGAAGTTGGCAGGATTGATGAGACATTGTAATAGTTCTTCTAAAGTGGGCAGGCAATACCAGTTGTCTTGAGGCTGTTCTAGTTTGGTGTTTTTCAATAATTCTGGAATAACTTGTGTGTTTAATAAATATTAAATTAAAATAAGATCATCTCAATCCTCTCCTTCCTTTGCTCCTAAGTCCTGTAAGATCTATAAACCACTCAAAAGTCTTATGCATCATGCTAAGGGGGAAAAATCAAAACAAACCCTTGAGACTCAGCATCAGAAAAAGAACTGCCCTTAATCCTAGAGTCTCTGAAATCTAAAACATGCAGGATGTGGTTTAATGACAGTGTGCAAATACAGAATTATGATCTTAAGATTAAAAAATAATAATAAATATATGTTTATCTTTGTTATCTGCCCATGTAAAATACTTAATGTTCTTAACCATGATAATTGAACCAAAATAACCCAGTAGCATTTATCTTTATGACAAAGAGCCATCATGTCTACTTACAGTGATGTCACTTTAGAATATAACTTATCTAAGTCTTTTCTGCCTGTCTGTTTTGTTTGCCCATTTTACTCACACATTTCAAAATGTAAGCATTTTGGTGGACACAGCTATGAAAGTAGTTGATATGACACTTGATTAGAGTACATCACCAGCTATCTAATCCATACTTTGATTGTGGGTAACATTAAATGTCAAACATTGAGTTTTTCATGAAAATGATGCCTCTTATTAACACCAACAAAGCAAATGGACTAATAGATGAACATTTTAAATTTTCCAGAGTTAAGCTACTAAAAGCAATATGCCTTTGTATAAGAGTTTTCACAAAAATTTTCTCATCTGACCTCACAACCATCCTGTAGGGCAATTTTGTCATCTGTAGAGAGGGGACAACAATGACAACTCCAACTTATCAGGCTTCAGAGTGAAACTGGATTTTTCTTGCTTGGGACCTCGATTATTTCTTGGCTCTCTCCTAGGGACTTCAAGGTCTTAGAAGCAAGGAAAGCCGCTCTAGTATCACTCTGCAAAGCAGAGCTGAGACTTTTATTACCTTGAAATACTTTCAGGGGTATTTTAAAAATGGGAATTCCAGAGAGAACCATTTATCCCCTTGAGAATTCTCATCAGAGAATGTAGTTTTAAGATGACCATGACTAACAATTTGTTTTTTAAGAGGAATTTGCCTTCTATTTTCTTGTTTCAGCCACAGTATAGCTCAGTGGAATATGTAGAGAAAAAATGCTAAAGTGCCTATTTTATAGAGAAAATAAACAAAGCAACAGCTGAGATGACATGGCTTGCCTAGAGTTAGGCTGTTGGTGAAAGCTTGAGAGAGCAGGAAGCATATCTTCAGACTTTTTGAGTCCTTGGAAATTTCCATTAGATCATAGAGCCCTTTTGTGCTCACAGATGGCCCATGAATTTATCCAAACAAGTGAGAGTATTTGCTTTCCTGGATATGATATGAGAAAAATATGCATTAAGCATTTTTAGGACATTCTCTGATTTTCTAAGGAAGACAATTACTTGTCAGTTTCTCAGTAAATGCTGGCTTACTGATGATGCCAATGATGATGTTCATATTCCAATCTCTGGAACCTGTGAATATATCACCTTACTTGGCAAAAGGGATTTTGAAAATGTGCTTGAATTTTTAAGACTTTGAGATGGAAAGATTAGCTTGAATTATCTGGTTCAGGCCAGTGGAATCCTAAGAGTCCTTTAAAAAAGAAAACCTTTCTGGTTGATTCAGGGCAGGTGATATGACCACTAAAGAAGGGTCAAGTAGGTGGAGTGTTTCTGATTTTGAGTATAGAGTAAGGTGGCCCTGAGCCAAAATATGTGGGCAACCAGTAGAAGCTAGAAAAGGCAAGAAAACAGATCCCCTCCAGGAGCTTGTAGGAAGGAACTCAGTCATGCTGATACCTAGATTTCAGCCTGGTAAGACCCATGCCAGATTTCTGACCTACAAAATAATAAGATAATAAATTCTGTGATTTTTAAGCTGCCAAATTTGTGGTAACTTTTTATAAGTAGCATAGCAACAACATAGTAAGAAATTTTAATTACTCATTTTACTTGTATGTCAGAGTTATGCAAATATTACTTATAATCAGGAATTATTTAGAAGAATCAAATGATACAATTATACATTAAAGTCAATGCATAATTAATATATTAAGCTTAGCACAAAGTGCTGAACCAATTTAAGAATTGAAATAATGAATTAAGCAAACTGACCCAGTAATTGAGAACTTTCTCAGTACTAAATATGTAAAGGTACTCAAAATTGAAAAGTAAAGGGGAAAAGATGAGCAAGTAATATCTTATAGTGATATAAAGATACCATACAAAGTACTTTATATTTATCTCCTTCTGGCTTCCTAAAAAGTATTGTCAGAAAAGGATGTGTCTTGATAGCACTGAAGAATGAGGGGTACTTTACCTAAAAAGGAATTAAGGTCAGTATATTTGTTTCCTAATGATGATATAAAAATTGAAAGAGACTTTGTGTCTTAAAGCAATGGAAATTTTTTCTCTTACAATTCTGGAGGCTGGAAGGCCCAAGTCAAGGTGTTGACCAGATACCTGTATCTAGTCTCCCTTTGCCTCTCCTGAAAGGACAGTTGCGATGCCATTTAGGACCCACCTGAATAATCCAAGACAATCTTTTCATTTCAAGACTCTTAATATAATTATACCTACAAGAAATTAACAATACAAAGTAACATTCACAGTTTCTAGAGATTAGAACCTGGTATCTTCGGGGACCACCATTTGGCCACCAGTGCAGATTTCTAGAATGCCATTGTTGGTTTTTTAAATCTGGCTATTATGCTAAATTGTGTTTGGTTTATAAAATGTGTCTGACCTCAGACCTGCTGAAACAGAATCCATATTTTAACAAAACCCCAGGTGATTTATGTTCACTGCTCATGACATATTTGGAGGTGACATTGTCAGAACTTGGCTGACTAGATGGAGTGACTGGTATTAAAGGAAAATAAGGAGTAATTGGAAGGCAGAATATTAGACTTCATAAAAGTTTTATATTTTAAAAGAATAAAGTGAAAGGCACAGAGATCAAACTTCAAGGGCAAGCCAAGTATGACAGAGACATCTAGAGTCAATATATCACTGAAGTCTCTGAAATTATTCTCAGTAGGTTGTACCTATTGTCCAGAGGTACAAGTCTCTTTTTTATCTAAGTATTGATGACAAACAAGCATTTTTTCTTTCCCTGTTCCAAGTCAGCACTAAAACACAGACACCTTGTAAGAGAACTATAATTCTCAAAATATGGTGTCCTTGAGCAGCAGAATCCACATTACCTTAAAACTTTCTAGAAAAACAAATTCTTGGACACCATCCCAGACCAACTGAATCGGAAACTCTGGAGTGGGGCACAGCAATCTATTTTAAAAGCCCATTAAGAGATGATACATATAGTAAATTTAGAGAACCCTCAATAAAATGAAGAAATCAGAGAAAAGAATGAAATAACGAGTTAAATCAGAGAAGAAGTAAAACATTTTTACTTCCTCATTTTCCAATTCATTTTCAGTCCATCACAGTGGACCCCATCATCTACTGAAAATGCTTTCAACAATATGATCAGTATTGTCCCTTACCTAAACGTTAGCAATGTGAAACACAGCAGGCTATTTCCTTCCCGTTGGTACATACATGCTGGGAACACCATCAATCCACTCACTTAACAAATATTTACTGAGAAGTTAATGTGTACCAGGCATCATCCAGGGCATTGTTGCTAGAATATAAAACAAAAGAAACAAAGTCCCAACTTGTATGGATGCTACAATTAAAAGATGGGAGAAAGGAATTTTTAAAACATAAAAAAAAGATATAACTTTTATGAAGAAAACAAAACAGGCCAAAGAGACAGAGACTGGAATATGTGTGCTATTTTAGAGTGATTGGGAAAGACTCCACACAAAAGTGAAATTTGAGCAGAAACCTATAGGAAGTGAGAGACTAAGCTTTTAAATGTCTGTGAAAGATTATTTTAGGCAGAGAAAATATCACTCAAAAGGGCACGGCAGCAGAAACAATTTGACCAGAAGGCCAGTATGGCTAGAATAGAGTGACTCATAGAGACAGCTGTAGTAAGTGGGGTTGAAGGCATATGCAAGGACCAGACCATACATGTTGAAGGTAGAGACAACAGGACTTGTCAATGAATGAGGATGGACATGAGGTGTGATAAGAAATGTAAATCAAGCAGAACACCTAGGTTCAGGGCCTGGCCAATTAGGCTAACGGTACTGCCTTTTACTGGAAGAGAAAAAGTTTTGGTCACAGTGGTAAAACAAAAAATAAAGACTTTCCAAAGTGCAATTTGAGATGACTACAAGGCTTCTAAGAAGAGAGAAAAATTAAATATACAAGTATGAATTTCATGAAAGAATAAAAATACTTTAATTCATGGCACTGGATAGGATCAACTGTCAAGTGAATACAGATAAAGATAAGATGAGGGCTGAGGCTTGGAGAACTCCAAAACAGAGAGCAGGAAGAGTTAATAAAATAGAGATCAAGAAAGTAGGAGAAAATCATAAGAATATGTGGAGTCACGGAAACCAGATCAGGAAAACATTTCATGAAAGAGAAGGTAAAGCTGACCATGGTGGCACATGCATATAATCCCAGTACTTGGGAGGCTGAGACAAGAGGATCACAGGTTCCAGGCCAGCCTCAGCAACTTAGTGAAACCCTCCTTCAAAATAAAAAATAAAAAGAGTTGGGGTGTAGCTCAGAGGTCAAATGTAGAATACCCCTGAGTTCAATCCCCAGTACCATAAAAAAATAGTAGGTAAACAATATGTCAAATGCCACTGGTAGTTTGAGTTAAATAAAAATTGAGAATTGACCACCAGATTTGTGTAAGGAAGGAATAGTTGGAAGAATAATAGTTGGAAGGAATAGTAAAAAAGAACTATATTAGAAGACTGCTCCGGATAAAAGTCTGAATGTTATGGCTAAGCAGATGAGAAATTTTCTGTAAAGAGAAACAGAAATTGGGGGCTCTCATTAGCTGTTTCTTTTTCAAATGGTAGGTATTATAGCATGTTTATATGTCAGTAGTAATGACCTTACAGAAGTAAAAAATAATAGTAATAATCCATGACTCAGGAATAACTAGAGAAAATGTGGCCTAATGCACAGAAGGAGAGACTGGCCTTGGATAGAAGCCTTGATATTCCAGCCATTCCAACAAGATGGAAGGAAGAAAATAGAACTGGATGTAGGTATACTGGTAGATTTGATGGGAGAAAGAGAGAAAGTGGAGGCAATTCTGTTCTGATTTATTCTTTTTCAGAGAGAACATAATTGAGTATGAGAAAAGATGTTGTTAAAAGTTTGACAAAGTCAGGCTTGGTGGTACACAGTTGTAATCGTAGTACTTGGGAGCCTGAGACAGGAGGATCACAGGCCCGAGGACAACCTCAGCAGATAGCGAAACTCTCCTCGACCTAGTGAAACCCTGTTTCAAAATAAAAAATAAAATAAGGATGGGTTGTAGCTCAGAGGTAAAATGTCCCTGGGTTCAATCCCCAGTACCCTCAAAAAAAGTTTGATAAAAAGAAAAATATGAGCCGAGCGTGGTGGCGCACGCTTGTAATCCCAGTACTTTGGGAGGAGGCGGAGACAGGAGGATCTGGGTTTGCGGCCAGCCTCAGCTCGCTCGCTCGCTTGCTCTCTCTCTCTCTCTCTCTCTCTCTCTCTCCTTAGTGAGGCCCTCCACAACTTCGTGAGACCCAGTTTCAAAATAAAGTATAAAAAATAGGGCCGGGGGCGTAGCACGGAGGTAGAACGCCCCTGCATTCAATCCCCGGTACCGCAAAAAAAAAAGAAAGAAAAATATGAAAAAAATTGGGAGTGTGGGAGAGAGTAAAAGCATATTACGGACAACTATTATACAAGGAATATGGGTGTACTTGAGTTTATGGGAATGAATTTTAGGGAGATAAGTAATAATAGTTTTATTTTCTAGCCAAACTTTGATTTTTATGTGCAAAAATAGAATAGAATAAAAAGAAAGTTAGGTTGAAATAGTGTTTGAATTTTTTTCAATGATTATAAAGAAGGATGGGTGCAAATAATTTAAAAGGGCATACGGATGAACAATTATGATTCTCCACCATGAAATCTATGCTGGATAAAGAGGAAAGTAAGTAAATAAAGAGAATACAGCATAGGAAATGTAATGACATATTGAATTAATAGCTCCAAGAAGCTGAAAGGATTGTTTCATTGGGTCTTCCAGAGTATGTGAGCTAGAAAGAAAAGAGAGGGATGTCAGAAAGTAGTGTGTCCCAAGACAAGATATTGGAATTGTGCAGATAAAGAAAGATTATATATTCACTGTGGAAAGTTCAGAAAATATCACTCAGTATAAAAGCATTTATACTATATGCCTAGCCACCTATGTACATCAGTTTGTTTCTGAAGTTGTTACTTATCATAGATCCATCCATCACTGTACCAATGATTCACTTATTTTGACTTTTTTTTACATAATAATGCAAGTTCTACTATTTATTCCTCTTTTTCAAAATTATCTTGGTATTCTTAACCATTTATTATTTAAGGTAAAATTTTAAGTAGTCAAAAATACCCAATTAGTATTTTGCTTAGAATTTCAATATGCTCATTTTATAGTAACTTTTCTTCAGCTATGTAGTCTTTTTGTTTAGCTTTGTATGTAATTTTAGAATTATTTTCCCGGATCCTCCGGTCTCCGCCTCCCAAAGTACTGGGATTACAAGAGTGTGCCACCACGCCCGGCAGTGCTATATTTTTAGTAAAAGATAATGCAAGTAAAAATTTCATGCACAATAATAAGTGGGCTATTACTAGTGTAAAAAGCTAATATTTTATAGATATTTTGTGTTGGAACAACTTATTAAGTTATATTAAAAGTTTTCTAGTTCACCATCTTTGATTCTCTAATTATCAGTTTATAAAAAAACATGATAATTTCATTTTCTTCTCTCTAACACTTACACCTTGTTTTGTTTTTTTTTAATTCACTAAAACTTCCAAAATATTTTGGATACTAATGGTGGGTCCAGATATTCTTAAGTTATTCCTAGTCTCACAGGTAATGCAAGAAACATAAATAAACAAAACTCCACCCCATCCATTTCAAATGCAGACATGTCTTAAATTGGGAAAGAAAAATTAAAATCAATGATTCCCCTAAAAAATCAAATCCCCAACTATTGCAAAATGAACTAGGCCAGCTACATGCAAACTCTTAGGTTCTTTCTGGTAAATTATTATTGATTGCAAAATGCTACAGTTCTCTACCCCATCCCTTAATCATGCCTATTTGCAATGAGGCTTGGCAGCTCCTCCCATCAAGAGATCAAGAGAGTCATTCTCCCCTGCCTCTTGAATCTGGGCTGTCCTGCAACCTGCATTAGCCAATAGGATGTGGAAACAAGTATGCTCTTTCTAAGGCTAAGCCTCCAAGTGGGGAGACCAAGAACTGTCTAAAACACAACCTCATGAATTGCATGAATAGTGAAAATACATGTATCAACGCAACTGAATGACAGAACATAGAATTTTTTATTTTTACAATTTTATTATTGATTATATTAACTGTAGAAAAATGTGGAGATACAGAAAGATTCAAATAAAAATTATCCAGTATCTCTTCCCAAATACAATGATGAAAGATTATGTTATTTTCTTCTAGTCTTTTTGTACATGTACATAGCATTTTAAAACGAGCACTGTAAAATGCTTACTTTGAAATCTCACATAGCAACCATTTATTTCAGACATTAAGTATTATGTAACAACATGATCTTCAGTTGACTGCTTAACAACTGAATTATAACTAATCCATAATTTACTTCCAATGGTTGGATATTCAGATTATTTGAATACTTACAATGATAACGGACACCATTAAACATCCTTCATTGTACATAATTATTTGTATGTATCTCTGACATTTTTGCTTTAGAGAAATTCCTAGGAATACCCAACAAAGTACATTAAGCATTTCTAAACCTTCTGATGCATTTTACCAAACTGCCTTCCAGAAAGATTGTACCAATTTACAATCGCATCAATAAACATCCAGAGTCTTTCCCATTTCTTTCTCACACTCCTTGACAATACAGGAAGTGGATTGTATTGGACAGGGTTCACTAGATTAACAGAATTCACAGAAAGACTATATGGAAAAAGGGATTTATCAGATGGGCTTACAGTTTGAAGCAATGTAGTCCCGGGTTCTGACTGCACGTGGAGAGTCAGAGGAACCAGTAGCTGGTTGAGCGGTCTAAGAGCTGGAGTCTTAGGATCGGAGCAACCACTAATTCAGTCCCAGTCCAAGACGTGAAGATCAGGAAGCTCTTCAGAGAAACGATGGTGGAGTTTCAGTTCGAAGGGCTGGAGGCCGAGAAGATCGAGAAGCTCTTCAGAGAAACGGCGAAGCCGGTGGCTGACGATCTCAGGCGAGAGCAGATGCGTTTTCCTTGGAAAGAGTCGCGCACTCTCTACGCGGCTTCTCCCTCTTTATCTAAGTCCTGCACCTATCAGAATCCTGCTGCCTACATTCAGGGCAGGGCTTTCTGTTTAATCTGCTGTTACACATCCAAAGTCACATGATCTTGGGTGTGTCATGATCAGGTCAAGTTGACAACCTAGATTGAGTATCACAGTGGATATTACCTCCTGACCTTTATTGTTACAAATTTAATACAGGGAGGTGAGAGTTATCTTCTTGGATTTTGCTCCCAAATGTAAGATTTCCCCCATTTACTGTCCATTTGCTTTTCTTCTGAGTTCTGAAGCAGTCCAAGTCTTGCAGGTGGAGTGTCTAACATGTGCAGTATCTTGTCTTCTTAACGCCTGTTCTCCTGCAGGCAAGGGCATGAAAGCTGTATGTCTTTCCCTTTTTTTCCTCAAGTTAAGCAAAATTGCCTAAATGACTAGAATTTAAAAATAAGTGTCACCATAAGAATTTCATAAAATAACTTGTTTCAGAGAAATATATGATGACAAACCTTTTGAAATGTTAAAAAAATTGTTGGTTCCCAGAGAACTTAGAATCCAGTTGAAAAATCATTTCTTTTCCAAAACAAGAAGATTCCCTGAGTCTAAGGATCCATTAGTGCATTCCAGAATTTTAAAATTATAGCAGATTAAAAATTCCTTCATTTGTTTCTCTCAGAGAGTACACTGACGGTCTCAGAGGGGCAGCACAAAAACGTAACTGTGCTCACCAACTCTCATTTCCCAAAATGGATGTTTCAGTTTTAGAACAGCGACACGCTGCTCAGAATGCTTTTTTGTTTTGTTTTTGTGACTTTGGCTTCACTGTAGTCAAAGTCCCATTTCAGCGTATCAGGTTTATGCCTCCTCATTAGTATTTGGCAAGAAAAATCAGGCAACACATGTACTCGACTTGTAACAAGTTTATGAATTTGTATTTCAAGCCACTTCTGGGAAAAGACAAGGAACCAGAGATCTAAATGATATATTAATGGTCTAAAATTTAATTTATCTTTTTCCAATGCACAAAAAATAATGAGGACCTAAGTATTTATTCCATAAGTCTTTTCAGCTAACATCAGTTCACTTTTTAGGTCACAGACTATCTCAGTAAAATCTCAGATTTCACGTGCTCCTTGGTGTCCAAATCCCCTCTTCAATGTCAGGAGTAAATGTATTCTTGATATTTCTCAACTGCTGGTTCTTGTGGGGTTTTTGTTTTTCTTTCATTTTGTTTTAGTAGTTAGTTAACACAGAAACTCGTGTTTTCTGCTTAGGTTGCTATTAAATGTACATCAGTATTCATAGCTTCAAATGAATATTTGATTTATTTAATACTCAGGTTCCTTAGGCCTTGAGTTGTTCTAGAGAGGAGTGAAGAGCCTTATCTAAGGGAAATGTGCATTTGGAGGTTTTTCTTTATAAATAGAACATCATCATTTAAAAGAGACCTTTAATATATAAAATATAGTTTTCATGTGTCTTTTGGGAAATTAACTGTGATAAAAACTATTATTAGAATGAAAAAGACCATAAATTGCATGATTCCATTTATATGAAAAATCCACAAAAGGCAATCTAGGGAGACAAAAAGTGGATTAGTGGTTGCCTGGGGGTGGGAATAGGGATGACTGCACATGGCCATAAGGAATTTCTTTGGGGTGATGAAAATATCCTGAAATTGGATTGTGTTCTACAACTCTGTTAATCTACTAAAACTTATTCAATTGTACACTTAAAGTTTAGGGTGAATTTTATGTTATTAAATTGTACCTCAGTAAAGCTGTCATAAAAAAGACAAAGGAATATTATTAGAGAAACCTAAACAATTATTTATCACATTTTTTGTTATTTAAAACAATGAAAAGCTCTGAAAAACAAAGCTTTCAGTTACTGAAAAATGTCACAGTCAGACTTAAATAACCCTCATTCTTCAAGGTCTCTCTTGACCTATTTTGCCCATTCTGGATGCCAGAAGCATGACTTTATTGTCATTCGGACCCATCTGTATGAATATAATAATGCCTAAAAAACACATTTCAATTTTAAGCTTTTAAGTATAAAATATATCCAAAGTTTTAACTTAGAATGACTAAACCTAACAAAGTTATTGAACCAAGTACTGCAAACTCATCATAACTCTATTCACCTAGGCAATGGGATTCTATATGATTATTCCATTTCCTTATCTAAGGAACTCATAAAACTCTTAGCAATAGTATAAATACAACAACAGAAATAGTAAGCCTTAGAAAGCAATAGATAGTATTTCTGTGAGTGTTCACCATGTGCCAGGCAAGTGAAGTGCTTAACAAAAATAGATTGATCTAATTCACATACCAGCTCTAAGAGCAGGTGCTATCATGCCCGTTTTATAATAAAGGAAACTAAATCTTAAAAAGTGTAACTTACCAGTGTCATGCAATAAGTAGGTGGCAGAGCCAGCATTTGAATCCCTGTACTTGTCCACTGTGCACCTGATAAGAACATGAGCATCCTGGGAAGCCAGTCCAGGTGCATGGGGGTGTCCCACTCCATCTCCATGTGCTTGAGCAGTTACTCGATCTCTCAGTGCCTTCAGCTCCCACATTTGTAAAATGAGGGTAATGATGCTATCTAGAAATGATAGTTTTTATAGGCTTGAATAACATAATGAATACAAAGCTCCTAATATTTTGCTCAGAAAATAGTGGCCTCTTAATTAGTGATAGCAAGTAATATTTATAGTGGAAGTAATTGCTCTTCACTTTTGAGGAAAACAGACATTGAATTAATTAAAGAAGTGTCTATTAGCTTCATTCTATTTCTCAATCCACAAAATACAAAATAAATGAGACAATGATATTTCAAGTAGCCCTCTAGTTCTTTACAATAGTCATCTCTTCTGTGCCATTATCACCTCTTCTATCCCTATAAGCTCATACTGTGCCTTTATAATGATGTATTTCTAAAGTTAGATGCTCAGTTTCAATCACCTGACCAGTTATCAGCAATTGCTTTACATAGATAGTTTTAACCAAAAATTTAAACAATTTCATGAAACATTTTGTTCATTAGGAAGATATCTCATTTTAGCCAAATTTGTCATTTTACTGAACATCTTTTTAAATATACTTTTATACACATGTTCCCATTCTTGGAAGGATATGAATAAAATAATTTTTATTTGCCATGTATAGTTTTATGTGAAAAGGGCTCAATGTGAGGATCTTTTCTAGGTTGAAAATTATACAAATTTCAGATGAGTATTTTTTTCCTGTTGAAAATAAAATAATCATAGATACAATGAGTCACCTCTAGAATTCCCCTTGAGAAAAAACAATATTTGCATGATGCTTACAAAATGCATTCCTTAGGATAAAAGATAAGAACCTAATAGGACCAGAATGTGAGCTAAGAAGTTCCATGCAAGACAAAAATAAGGATCATTGTGTTTATAGAGTTTAGGAAGAAACAGGAAGAAAAGAGTCTGCAAGATGCCTAAACTAACTAAATGCTTGGTCCAAGCTGGATTTGAGTGGTTGGTTGGTTTGTTTGTTGTTTTGCCTTGTTTTGTTTATGATAGAAACTTGCAGGATTTTTGAGGAGCCTACTTCAGGGCGGGACTTACTAATATAATACAGGGGGTGCATTAAGAGTTTGAGTAGTGACTAACTGAGGATATACAGTGAACCTAAAGGGACTCAACTCTTATTTCCAATTTGACCTCACTTGAAGTTTTCTAGCATCAGAAAGGCCCACAATTCACAAAAAAACACAGGGCAGACACTTATGTCTCATAAGGCTGGGGAAGTGAGATTGGATACATATTTAATCCAATTTCCATGAAAAGGGGGCTTTACCTGACATGGAGGGCTACACATATAATAATCTAATAGTGAAATTGTGGCCAAATATGTTTAATTTTAATTCAATTTGTATTTTATACACAATAACATTGAAATGTATGGACATTTAGGTACTTTCCTAAGGTAAACAATAAGCATTCAGGCTTCTGTTTTCAATTCTTAAAAACTTCTATTAATATTATGATATTTATGCACTTATAATATTTATGCATTTATTCTCTGTTTAATCTAGAAATCAATGAGAGATTAATTGACCACAATAATGCTGACTTGTCTATTTATCCTTGTAGCTATATCAATTTTCACTTTGAATGTTGTGAGGCTATTTTCAAAGGTTCATCCACTTTTGGAATTGTTTTATCCTTCTATAAATTGAATCTGTCATCATCATATAGTGACTATCCATCTCCAGTAATGCTTTTTGCATTAAAGCCCCTTTTGTCTAATATTAATATACTGACATCAGTTTTCTTTTGGATGGAAGTTCTCTCATCTATATTCTTTTGTCATTCAACTTTCAGTCTGTGTTTTTATGTTTTAAATCATATTTTTACACTCTAATGACTTCCATCTTTTAACTTAAATATCTGATCACTTATATTTACTTAATTATTTTAAGTTATTGCTATATATATATATATATATATATATATTAGTTTGCTAGGGCTACCATAATAACATACCACAGATTGGGTAGCTTAAGCAACATGACTTCATTTTCTCACTGTTCTGAATGCTAGAAATCTAAAATAGACAGGGTTTCAGCAGATTTGGTTTTTCCTGAAGCCCCTCAGTTTGCCTTCAGATGTTCATCTTCTTGCTGAGTCTTCACACAGTATTTCCTCTGTGCATGTGTACCCTTGGTATCTCTCTGTATGTCCAAATTTTCTCTTGTTATAAGAACACCAGTCAGATTGGAATAGGACCCACTCTAACAGGTTCACTGTAACTTAATCATATCTTTAAAAGGCTCTATCTCCAAATATTGTCACATTCTGAGTTACTAGGGGTTAGGGCTTCAACATATGAATTTGGGGGAACACAACGCATCCTGTAACACTAAGATTAAATTTTGTATATTTTGTTTAGCCTGCCTCTTCCATGTTTTTCCTCTTCTTTTTTCTATTTCATGGATTACTTTTTGTCATTTGATTGTTTTATTTAGTAATTTAAAGATCATATACATTATTTCCTATTTGTTAATGATGGTCCTAAATTTATACATACACATTTATCAAGCTATTAAGATAATTGATGTATAAGCCCACATTCTGAAAATTCAAGGACATACCAATACATTAACTGTAATTGCATCCTCCAAACATACATGTTTATTTTAAAAGTTTAGACATGCTATTTCTTTTATTGTAGATGTCATTATTATTTTATGCAACCAAGATTTGTTACTATTTATCTATGTGTTTACTGCTTTCTTTTATTATAATTCATTTATCTTTGATTTTCTAGCTGACTATATTTTTTCTAAACTATATCTTGCAGAATTTGAGCAAGAGTCTGTTGTTAGTCAAGTCAGTCTCTGAAAATGTCTACATCTTGCTCACTAGAAAGATATTTTTTCTGGGTGTACAGTTTTGGGATGGTTTTTATTTTCTCTGGGCACATCAAAGATATTTTTCAATTTTTTTTATTTCTCAGTTTTATATTGAGGCAATAAGTCTATCAGCCTTTGTTTGTACCCAAAGGGCTAGAGTTCATGAGGAAAAGGTCATGAAATCCTTGCTCAAATATCCTTAGGTTGGGAAATTCTTGCAGGACAAAAGTGATATCAGGGTTCTGCCTTCCTTTCTGGGTTCCTGCTTTTACTTAGTTTTTGGATTCTAAGTATTTTTCATTTTCTTACCAGGGCAGTAATGTATTTTACAAGATTTCTTTTTTTAGATTCTATCCATAATTTTTTTCAGCAGAAAGGTAATTACAATATCTAGTTTGCCATTCTGCTGACAAAATAAGGCTAGTATATCTCTCATGAATTCAGGGTCTTTTTCTTTTAGTAGAGTTCTATTTTGAAAGTTGAGGGCTTATTTATTTCTTCTCTCCTCTCTCTTTCTCTCTCTCTCTCTCTCTCTATATATATATATACACATATGTATATATATACACCTCTCTATATCTGTCTCTCACTTGCATCTTTGATGATAAGAAGAAGTTAGGTATCTATAAGATTCATGAAATATTTAGAAATTATAGCTCATGTTCTTGCTTGATCAGGGTCAGCAGAGCTAGGTATTGGTTTAATAGTTTGAGATTTTCAAGAAATCTCTTTGTATTACTATTCATTTAGAATTTGTGCTGCAGAAACCAAAAAGTGGGAAAGTCTATATTAATATGCCATGGAGTTATGTCGTGGAAATTAGAAGAACTAAGGATTGAAATCTGTATAAGATTGTACATAGGAATAACAGTGAATGTTAGTTCCCCCTGCAGTATTTATGGGAAAAAATACTAACCCATAACAACACTTGGTCCCCTTGAACCAAGAACCTGCTTCAGAATCCGTCTTAGCACAGTATTTTTAGCACCCAGTGCCAAACATCCAGATAGGCAAGATGAAACCCATCCACAGAATGACACCTCCTAGTAAACTCAGTCTCCATTCTATCATTTTTCAATTGGGGTATTACTAATAACATGTTTTCTTAGATGCAGTGGGAAAAAATCCTTTCAATTTTCTAACTCCACTCTGTTGGGAGCTCTGCCACCTATGGTCACCCATGTTAGTGCTCCCTAAAGTTGACTGCCCAAAAGACCCAACAAGGAGCACCAGTGATTGCTGAGGAGAGGAGGAGAAGAAGGTCTCACAGAATCTTCCAAATATAGAACTTTGTCATGAATGGCAACAATTTGATCTAAATTTGAAATAAATACATTAAGAGCTTTTCCAGTTGGAGTAGGGTTACTTTCTGGGTTTGTTATTGTTGTTGTTTGTTTGCTTTATTTTTCCTTTTCTTTTGTAGAACTTGACATAAATAACTGTTGACTTGAAAGAGGAAAGGCTACAATTCTGCCATTCCCACTACCTTGCCTTCTGTTTAGGGCCTTCATACCAACTGTTCCCTTTGCCAAATGGGCTCCTATTCTACTTCTTTACAAGGTTTTCTTCTTCTCATCCTTCAAGTCTGGTTTTAAGGTCTTGACCTCCTCAAGGTCTTTTCTTATTATCAAAGGTAGGCCTCACCACTGGCGACTCATTCTGTAGCTCATCAC
The DNA here is from genome assembly GCA_004027185.1 of Glis glis. NCBI lineage: Eukaryota > Metazoa > Chordata > Mammalia > Rodentia > Gliridae > Glis > Glis glis. The sequence goes on from PVJS01004596.1 coordinate 35,109, forward strand.
CTTCTTAAATGCTTATAGCATTTATCACTCACTGGAAATTGTTTCCTTTGTTTTGTTTTGTTCCTAGAGGTGTGAAACATGACAGTCTTGTTATATTTGTATAACAGAAAAGATATAGTAATTAAAATAGATAAAGAATATAATGACTAGAAGGACAAATACGTGAGCCTGGGTTTGGACCTCAGTTTTTCTATTTAGTAGCTGTGAGACTTTCAGCTTACAGCTGAAATTGTTCCCAGCTTAATTGTGTATAAAATGACCAAAATGAATATAATAACATTGAAGGGGAAGTTAATAACTTAATATATTTCAAACACTTAAAATGTCTTCTTAGGAAGAACTATATAAGAGTTATTTATTGATATTGTTATGCAAAATTTCTCTAAATGCACATTATTTTATACTCAGCTTTTGATAAGTGTGTTTACCTGTCAGGAGATAATAGTAGTACTTGCCTGATAGAATCATTGCAGGGATGAAGGCTGAAGCAGAGTCTGGCATGTATAATGCTCAGTAACTATAGCTTCTCTTATCATATGCCATCTACTGAAAATACTTTTGCTCATTTTTCTATTTTCTATCCTTTTATTCTACCAGTCCGTGATCTTCATCCGTGACAAAAATTCTCATGGGCAAGAGGTGTCAGGCTATATCGACTATGCCCACAGATTAAAGACTGAAGATTTTGAAGTCTACTTTAATGGAAAAAAAAGACTTTTTCCAAGGCCCACAGATATGAGGTAAATTTTAAACAATTCTTATGCCTTCAGGGACTGTGATAAAGGATTTTATTTTATGTTTTATGTTGTTCCTGGAATGCTAATGTAGATATCGAAGGAATTTGATTAGCCTGGCTATGATGGTTTTTTTCAATTCTACAATGGGGGATTGTTACAGTTTTAGATATAGAATGTCCCCTGAAAGAGCTCATGTATTGATGTTCAGGGTTGATGTAATTAAAGCATGATGGTTATAATATCATCAGTGAAAAAATCCATTGTGATGGACTTACTAGGTGGTAACCTAGGCAGGTGAGGTGTGACTAGAAGAGGTGGGTCACTGAGAGTGTGGCCTGGGGACTGTGCTTATGTCCTTGAATCCCCTTGGAAACTCTCTTGCTTCTGCCTCCGTGATATGAGAGCAGATCCCATGACCCCCCTCTCCTTCCACTTTCATGCCCTAAGCTCCTCCAGTGTATCCTGGCCTAACATGGTCTGAACCCCTGAAGTGCCAGAACTGTGAACAAGCACATCTCCTTCTAAATTGTGGTGGTCAGGTGTTCTGGATTATAGCAGAGAGGGTGCTGACTAAAATGGGGATGAAGATAGATAGATGCATTTCCCCCCTTTAGTAGCCTGAGGAAAAGAACCTTTCAAAGACAAGATAAGTCAGTTCTTAGGGATATTCCTTTTAAACTTTAAGGAGAGTCTAAAACTCACTAGCCTCATAAGTCTTTGCGCCACATGGGACTCTGCCCAGAAGCCTTAAAAGCCGTCCATCTAACACATTCTTCTCCATCTAACATGTTCTCCTGCTACTTTCTTCAGCCAGCAGCCACAGTGCAGGCCTCTGGCAAGCTCACCCTCCTTTTCTCACCACAGTCTTATTCTGAGATTTTTTTTTGCACCCATCATTCTTTTAACTGGTGACTCCCACACTTTTCCTTGGCTCTGTCATCCCAGTACTTAAGACTGACTCTACATTGTCCATCTATTCACAGACTGATTTTTCTGCCCACTTCTGGATGGCACTCAAGGTTTTTATTCCACTCTCACCATAGAACCCAAAATTAGGAACAGCATTCGACTTTAAGTCTGCACCCCTGTATTCAGACCACTGTTTGACACTTGTAAGAGTATCCTTTTCCTCAGAGTCCTCTCACACTCTCTTTATCCTTATTGCTTTTATCTACATACTTCCTAACTAATCGCTGCTTTAATAGACTTACCACTTTCCTGTCCAGCCTAGATGTGTGGCAGATCATTTAACCTTTCCCTCACAATAATTCCCACTGCCCAGGTCTTTTTGTCCGTTGGTTGATTCAGATAGCTTCTTCACTGAACCTGGGCACTGCTGAAGGAAATTTCTGTAAATTTTACAAAGATGAGGATGACTGCTACTAATAATTTATGGTTTCCAAACTCAACTGGGTCCTTTGTGACAACTAAAACTGATGTTCAAAATTAAACTCATTTTTTATCCCTAGAGCCACCCTTAAAACTGAAAGCATCAAAATAGTATCGATTGGCATTAAAATAGACACAAGGACCAATGGAACAAAATAGAGAGCACAGAAGTAAACCCACTTATCTACCAACAACTGATTTTTTTGTGTACATGCTAAGAACATGCATTGGGGAAAGGACAATATTTTAAATAAATTGTCTTATTAAATTTAAATACCTATATGCAGAAGAATGAAACTAGACTCTCACCAGTTACAAAAATCGACTCCAAATGCTTTAAAGACTAGAGTGTAGGACCTGAAACAATGACATTGCTAGAAGAAAACATAATGGAAATGCTTTAGGATATTGGAGTGGTCAAGCATTTGGGGACAAAACCTCAAATTACAAGAAACAAAAGCAAATATAGAAAAATGTGATTATATTAAGCTGAAAAACTTCTGCTCAGCAAAGGAAACAATCAACAGAGTGAAGGACAACCTACAGAATAAAAGAAAATATTTGAAATCTATAATCTGACAAGGAGCTAATATGCAGCGTAAAAGGAACTCCAAAAATTCAATAGCATAGAAACAAATAATCTGATTTTAAAATGGACAATATACCTAAATAGAAAGTCCTCAAAAGAAGACATACACATAACCAACACATATATGAAAAAAATGTTCAATACAAGTAATCATCTGAGAAATGCAAATCAAAACCATAATGAGATATATCTTGCTCCAATAAGAATAACTATCATCAAAAAAAAAAGAGAAAAAGATGACAAGTGCTGGTGAGGATGTGGAAAAGGGAATACTTGCAAACTGTTGATGAGAATATGAATTAGTTCATCAATTTTGGAAAACACTATGGAGGTTCCTCAAAAAATTTAAAATAGAACTACCATGGGATCCAGCAATCTCACTACTGGATATTTATCCAAAAGAAATGAAATCAGTATGTCAAAGAGACATCTCACTCACATGTGTATTGCAACACTATTCACAACAGTCAAAGAGGAAAACAGCCTAAGTGTCCATCAACCAATGAATGGATAAAGAATATGTGGTATATATACACAGTAGCATATTATTCAGCCACAAAATATATGAAATCATTTCATTTACAACAATATGAATGGAACTGGAGATCATTATGATAACTGAAATAAGCTAGGCACAGAAAAACAAGTACTACATGATATCATCTATATGTGAATATAAAGATGTTGATCTCACAGAAATTGATAAGAGAATCATAGTTACAAGAATCTAGGGAAAGTAGGGGGACAGGGGAGAAAATGTTGATGAATAGATAGTAATTTACAGTTAGATTGGAGTAAGAATTTCTGACGTGCTATTGCATCATAGGGTGACTACATTTGATAATATATTATATATTTCAAAAAACTAGAAGAAAGGATTTTAAATATTTTCATTCTAAATAAATGATAAATCTTCAAGGAGATAGATTTAACTTAAATTAAATATTATATGATGTATAAATGTATTGAAACATCACATGGTACCCCATTAATATGTACATTTTTATGTTAAATATGTTAAAATAAATTGACAAAAATACATTAAATGAAAGAAAGAAGCCAGATATTATCCCAGAACTCTTTCTCTCCAACATCTTTTTACATAATAATTTATTAAAAACACTACAGTCTATTACCTTGACAGCTTTGTTTATGTTAAAGCAAATGGAAAATATGTCATTGCACTTGCAAACACTTGTGACTGGATATTTGATAACATTTTATAATAAAACATGACCTTATCAAGCATGACAAAATAAGTCCTTGAAGTCATCTAATAGATAACTAGTCCTTATTGTCTCAAAATTTTACAGTTGTTTTGAACAATCAAAATACAAATAAGATTATTTTGTTACTCTACATTTTTTACCTCTTTATAAAAGTTCCCCTCCTCCTTTTTATCATCTATGCTACTAATTTGTTGGAGGATGCTTTGTCCTGAAATGTCTCACATTTTTAACTTGACTGATGTATTGGTCAGGGTTCACTAGACTAACAGAATTCACAGAATGAGTATATGGAAAAAGGGATTTATCAGATCAGCTTACAATGTAGTCCCGAGTTCCGACTGCACGTGGAGAGTCAGAGGAACCAGTAGCTGTCGAGCGGTCTAAGAGCTCTTCGGAGAAACGATGGTGAAGTTTCAGTTCGAAGGCTGGAGGCCGACGATCTCAGATGAGAGCAGAAGATCAAGAAGCTCTTCAAGAAACGGCAAGTTGGAGGCCACGATCTCAGAAGAGAGCAGATGCATTTTCTTTGGGAAGAGTCGTGCATCCCTCCACACGGCTTTCTCCTTCTTTTATCTAAGTCCTGCACCTATCAGAACCCTGCTGCCTACATTTAGGGCAGGACTTTCTGTTTAATCTGCTGTTACACACCCAAAGTCACATGATCTTGGGTGTGTCATGATCTGGTCAAATTGACAAATTAGATTAACTATCACAACTGATAACTTTCATGTTGTTGTTTGTTATAATTTATCTATATCTTGCAAACTGATTTGATTAAATTCATTTTAAATATTTTTCTAAGTAACAATTTGTAAAGTTTGATGTTCTGTACTTCCTATTTCCCCAATTATAAATCTTCTGAGCTTGATTAGTGGGTCCAGGTAGTGTCAGTCTAATAATTCCATTATAAGGTTTCCCATCAAGTTTCATCAAATAGTCATAGCATCCATTAAGGAAGACTACCTAAATAGTTTTACTAAGGGTTGCATAATGGTGATTTTTTTCTAACTCTATCATTCATTCTGCATTTTTAAACTAGAATTACTCCATAGAGAGTAATTTTTACTCATCACTTATTTGATTACTCTGAAATAAAATTCATGCAGAAAGACAAAATACATATTTGATTATTTTCCTTAATTCATGAAAAAATGCAAAGCCAGAATTACAGAACTATATACAGATAGTGCTAAGAAGTTTCTCAAAGATGAGGTTGACCCTCATCCACACAAACATGATTTAAATGAACATTTTTCCCATTGTAGTGTTATATAAGTGATCTCTCATTGTGATTTTAATTCTTATTTCCATGATTAACAATCAGATTGGACATCTTTTATTGGCCACTTAGATTTCCTTTCAAGCATGAAGAACCTATCAAGACTTTTTCAATTGGGTTATTCTTCCTTTTCTTACAGATTGCAGGAATTCTTTTATTTTGGATATTGGTTAGTCCTTTGCCTTATATATGCATTGAAAAATATTATCTTTAGTTTTCTTTACATTGACTTTGATGGTCAGGAAATCAGAAGTTTTAATAGCCACATTAAAGTATTTTAATTTTTTCCTCTCTGGTTTTTACTTTTTGAATTGTGTTTAATAAATCCCCACCTTTTTGGAGGTCATAAGGACACTGTCATACAGTGCTATAGTTTCGCATTTTTCATTTTATACATTTAACCTACCTGGATTGATATTGTATATGATGGCTAAGCAGTTGTCATGAGGGGGAAAATTTAATTATTGTATATAGTTCCATACTTTGTTAGAGTTAGAACTAAAGTTATTTTAAAATAAAAAGTTACATAACATGTCTATTTCCTTACCTTTTGGCATGCTATTTCATGCTGTGAAGAAATAGACAGTTCTGTGATGAGAATCCTGTCTTTCATTTTTACTGTGGAAAATATAAATGTCAAGAGACAGCTGCAACTCTTTTGAAATGCAGAGTATTATGGGCCCTGAGAATCTCATCATCTTGTTCAGGTTCAATCTTGGCCATATCTTTAAGGTTCAATATCTTCTCTATGTATTTGTGAACAACTTGTAAGCAGATAGTGTTCTACAGTTTACCAAGTTCCTTCACACTTCCCTACAACTTCATGATATAGATACAACAGGCATTGTTCTTACCATCTGAGAAAGGATACAATAAAAACACTTGGTAAAGTTCACAAGCAAAACAGTGAGAGTCTGAACAAATTCTCAATTTTTAGGCATTCTAATTCACTGCTATTCTCAGTTTAAACTTTTATATCTCAAGAATGATGTACAATGTAGAAACCTTAAATTATATTCTGTCCCACATATAGTTGCTTGCACTTTCATGTTTATGTGTTTGTTGATTATAGATCCAAGACCTATCTGTAAAGCTCTACCCATCCCTCAGATAGGATGATCAGAAGGAAATGAAAACCTCTCTGTGTTTCTCTTTGGAGATTCCATGAAATATTCATACCTTGGACCAAAGAATGCCCTTAAATACTAAAGCTTTGAGAAATATCATTGTCAAATTTCTTGCAGCACTATTGTCTGTTTTATTAAAATGTTTAACGTTCCAAACTCCTGAAGTTAGAATTATAAGCACTTATACTGTTCTTAAAATTGCATTCTTATGAAAGCATTCTGGTAATGTATTGGCAGTTTCTCAAATTTAAAAAAAGAAAAAAGAGTAGTAAATAACCACAGTGCTTCTGCAATGGTATATAAAATGTTTCCTGTTTTTAAAGTTATTAAAATGTTTTAGATATTATCAGTAGTTATTAGATTATGACTGTAGTCTCATCAAGAGATATTCACTAAATTTCAAAGAGGGGGAAATGATTTGGGTACAAAAGGATATTGATCAAAAGAGACTTGCCACAACCACCTAGCTCCTTGCTTTGCAAAACATGGTCCATGGAGCCGGGCATGGTGGCGCACGCTTGTAATCCCAGTACTTTGGGAGGCGGAGACCGGAGGATCCGGGTTCGCGGCCAGCCTCAGCTCTCTCTCTCTCCTTGTCTCTGTCTCTCTGTCTGTCTCTCTCTCTCTCCTTAGTGAGGCCCTCCACAACTTCGTGAGACCCGGTTTCAAAATAAAGTATAAAAAATAGGGCCGGGGGTGTAGCGTGGAGGTAGAACGCCCCTGCGTTCAATTTCCGGTACCACACACACACAAAAAAAAATGGTCCATGAACCAGTAACATTTAGTACATTAATATGATCCTGAAAAATTTCTATATGCATATTTACCTTAGCCCATTTGTGATAATATAACAAAATATCTTAGACTGGGAACTTATAAATATTAGAAATACATTACACATTGTTCTCGAGGCCAGGAAGTCCAAGATCAAGGCACTGGCAGGATTGTTGTCTGGTGGGAGTTGCTCTATGCTTCCAAGATGGCGCCTTGTTGTGCTTCCTCCTGAACAAACACTCTGTCCTCACATGGCAGAAGGGAAGAAAAGAGCCTAGTGTTCTCTATCCCTTGTGTGGTCTCTAATCTATTCATGAGGGCAGAGCCATTATGACTTGTTTTACTCAGCATTCTCACTGCTGTAATCCAAAACACCTGACCACCACAACTTAGAGGAAGGAAGATTTACTATAGTTTTACAGATTTCCATGGTTCAGTCCATGTTAGACTAGGTAAAGTCTGTGAAGCCCAGGACACGGTAGTGGAGGGCAGAGAGAGAGCATGCAAGGGCTCTTTTCTCACAGTAGGAGGCTGGAAACAAGAGAAAGCAAAGGGAAGAGAGACCATATATAATCCCTAAGGCCATATCCTGATGGACCCCCTCCTCAGCAACCAAGCCCCACCTCCAACATGGCTGCCTTGTCTCGGTGTGAAGGGGGACATCCTAAATCCAAACCATAACATGACTTAATCACTTCCCAAAGTTTCAACAAGAAGTTTGGAGGGGACACATTCAAACTGAAGCAATAGTAAAGTTTGAGAAGTATGCTCAAGATCTATGTTCTTTGATAGGGTAGTTCCTGTCCACGTATGACTATTGAGCATTGGAAATGTGGCTAATCCTGAATTAAGATACACTCTAAGTATAAAATATACTCCTAATTTTCAAGACTTATCATAAAAGTACAAAATATGTTATTAGTCAGTTCACATTACATATTAAAAATGGTATGTTGGCTATATTATATTAAATAGCATACATTATTAAAATTATTTAAACCTATTTTCTTTTAACTTTTTTAAATGCAACTGCTGGAAAATTCAAAATCACATATATGGCTCACATTTCTGGATTATAAGAAGCCATAAATCAAAGATCACTAGTTAGTTATCTGAGTCAGCTCTGGCTGCAGAATGTTTTGTTTAGCATGTGCAATTAAAATTTGTGTTAATGTTTTAGAAAAAGGAAATTTTGCTTAAAATATCTTGGATTTGAAGATTCTCTTAATAACTTATAAGGTCTGCTCACACTGAGCCTGCATTCCCTCTTCCTAACTATTGTCTACAATTAAATTGTATCTGCTTCCAAGATAGGGTATACAGATTTGACTACTCATATATAATGGCCCAAGCACCACCACCCTTGATTCTCTTATATAGAATCCATCAAGTTCTTCTAGGCATTTAAGTTTATGACTGTCTCGAATTCTGTAAGTCATATTTATCATTAGCTAAATCATGGTCTCCTTTGCTTAAAACCATCATGAGTGGGTTTAATTTCAGTCCTTGGTCTCTCTTGGGTTGTTCCATCCATTGTGGTCCAGGAAGTTGGACCAAGTCAAAGTCTGAGATGATTATGATAATAATAAAAATTAAACGAGCACTTACCATGCCTTGCAAAATAATTTACATACATACTATTTACCACAAATTTATGAGCTAGAGATCTTTTTCACAATGTAACATCCAAAGAACCCTAATCATAGAGGTGTTAGTTGGCTTAACCAAAGTTATACACATGCACACATACAACTAGAAATCTAGAACCAAATAGAGATCAAATGCCATCGTTTTTATTTAAATCAATACTTTATTCTATTTAGGGCTTTGTTCATTTTTTTTCCTATGGGCATATCCATATTCCAGTCTCTGTCAGTCATATATTTCTCTTGCAGATGTGTGTCCCACTTGAGGACACCTAATTTGGGATTGTTTTTTAAAACTTCAAGCAACCCTACTGTCCGCAGTTAAGACTGGGAAATTTTGGCCATCCTGTACCCACCCTTGCCACTTCCTCCTTTCATTGAGCTTGGCAGAAAACAACCCTTTGTACTTAACCAGGCTTTCATTTTCAGTCACTGTGAGTAAGAATTACAGTGTCCCACAGCTTTGTGTGTGCAAGAGCCCTGAACAGAACTAAAAGTGGCCTATAATTGTGGCTTCAGCCTGAAAGTCTTTAGGGAGAAATTGGCCCTGACTTGTTGAACCTCAGTTATGTCCCAGGATACTTTTAGAATCTATTCATATCCTCTGAACTGTGGTTCATGTAATTTTTGTCATATCTACTTGGAAGTCTTTTACAGAGAAATTTAATTTTCCAATACTTAACTCATTTTAGCTTCTCTTTATCCCAAGCTAAACAGTAAATATTATTTCTCATGGAAAACTCAAGGATGGAGAAGAGAGGTCCCCAAAACTATACACAAATGGACCTCCTCCTCCTGTCTTTAAGACCCAAATATAATAGGAGTAACAGTTCCTACCAAATCCTTACTTAAATATCTGCCTCAATCAGCCAGTACCGGAATTTCATCCAGGCTCCAATAGGCTTGTTACTTTAAAAAAATCCCAGAGCACTCATCTGGCAGTCTCTTTAATTGTTTAGAATGTGCTTCCTTGAAGATTTATGTCTCTGGGTAAACCCTAAGTGAATAATTAGTGATCCAATATAACCTCTAGTTTATTGACAACACTGACAGTGGTTGAGACAGGATGATTCTTTCCACACAACTTTTCCAGCTTTTAACAAATTTGGGTAAAATATGTGAACCTAAAACTTACCATTTTAACCAATTTTAAGTGTACAGTTCAGTGGCATTAAGTGCATTCAACTTTTGTGTAATTTTTCCAACTTTTTATCACAAGATGTTTTGGAAAAATTCAAAGAACAGGATGATGAAGACCAGTTTACTCACAACCCAGACTAAACATTTATTAACATTTTTCTAAATTTGCTTCAGCTCTCTTTAGTATTTTGGTGTGTGTGTGTGGGGTGTTTGTGGGTTCAAGTGATGTGTGTGTACGGGTGTGTTTCTGTGTGTGTACTATTTGAAAGTAACTTACAGATTTCAGGCCTAAATATTTCACCATGTATCTTCTAAGAAAAAGGACCTTTTGCTACAATATTGTCATTATCCTACATAAGAAAATTAATAATTATCTCCTCCCATCATCTAATATCCAACTCATATTCAGATTTTCTTAATTATTTCCAAAATATGCTTTGTAGCTAGTTTGCAAAACATCATCCAACCAACATATTAAGTTACATTTCTTATGTCTTCTGACTGTCTTTTATTTAAAAGATCTTATTCTCCATACTTCCCAATACTTCTTATTTTTCTTAGTTATGATATTGGCTTTGTAAAGAAATTAAGCTAGTTGTCTTTCAGATTGTCCCACATTCTGAACTTGTCTGATTGTTTCCTTATGATATCATTTGACTTGTTTCTCTTATCTCTGTATTTTGCTCAAACTTGTAGATAACCCTAAATGCTAAAAATATTCAGTGTATTTTTTAGACAAGAATTCTCAACTGATGAGTAATTACATATCACATCACATCAGGAGGCATCTAATGTCAAGTTGTCCCATTATTAACAATACTCAGTTTGACCCTTTAATTAAAGGAGAATTGCTAGATCTTTCCTCTAAAAAGGTATATTCTCCTTTTATGGTGAAATTTTTATAGCACCTAGTATGAACTAATATTTATATAAACCTTTTTATCTATTTCTTCTTTAATATCTATATTAATGATATCAGTGACAAATGAACCTTGCTATCTAGTTTTTCCATTTAATTTTCAAAATCGGAAGCAAGGATGGTGTTTATTATAATTCAAATAGTGTAAAAGTTGTATGGTAGAGTTAGAAGACATCTTAGACAACTTCTAGTGTGCAAATAAACTATGCAACAAAGTTGCATTTGTTCATTGTTGGGCGCTCAGGACCATTTTCTTGGACCTATTGTCTTATCAGAGATAATTACTTTACCAGGTCATCTGACAAATTTCCAAGCCCATTTTTTCCATGAAAAACTTAATTTTGTTGTACGTAGTCAGAAGAAACATGTGGACATAAAATTAATGTCTCTGGCTTTCTACAACTTCTCTGTCTCAGCTGTTAGGATAACCACCTCATTTAAAAGAAACAGGGATGCACCATGATCATCATTCTTTACTCACCCTATCTGTAGCCAGCACAGAATCAAAAAAGTAAGGTAAATGATGCTTCAGGAAGCACATCTTGCTTTCTGGAGCAGCAGGAAATAACAGTTCCTATTGAAATACGTGCTACTCCGCCAGGCATGGTAGCACACGCTTGTAATCCCAGTACTTGGGAGGCTGAGACAGGAGGATCCGGGTTTGTGGCCACCCTCAGCTACTTAGTGAGGCCCTCCACAACTTAGTGAGACCCTGTTTCAAAATAAAAATAAAAAAAATAGGTCTGGGGGGTGTATCTCAAAGGTAGAATGCCCTTGGGTTCAATCCCCAGTACTGCAAAAAAAAAAGAAAAGAAATACGTGCAACTCAATATGTTTCAGGTATATTTTGTTTAAAAGTCCAATACTCATAACTTGAAAACCCTAGAAATCTAATAATGATTGGAAATATAGAGATGATTCAGTATAAATCCCCTCAAATGATTACAGAATCAATTGGTTTGCTTAATGATAAAAGGGGAGATATAATAAAGGTAGGAGTAGATCCTAGATCTCCTAAACCATAGTCCAGATCCTTTTAACGTTACAGTATGTTGTATATTTATCTATTTGTACACATGACTTGGGTCACTTTATTTTTATTCTTAGCCAAGGTTATAAGCAAAAACTAGTTCACAATTTCTAATACTACAACTACATATTATCAATAGTTTTTCCTTGACTATGGCTAAGCTAACATGCAAGGAAGAGTGGAGACTAAAATCACATGGATCAAATCCAAATCCATTTACCCTACTGAGGATTCTAGAGGCATTATCTAATTGAATTTAGAAAGATTTACTACTATCTCTCCACCCTGCTTCCCTTTTGCCCCCCAAATCCTATTCTCCATGCTAGTCTACCTTACCATTCAGGAACATCAAATTCTATTTAGACACCTAAAGATAAATAGTATTTAAAATTTAAGACAATTGAAACCTTGTATTTTTAAATTAAAAAAAATCTATCAAAATTTCCTGTCTTGTTTCACAGATTTGCCCACATCTATACACACCCTATATGTTAAAGTATTAATTGGCTTGTCCCACACCATATATACACAATGTAAGGAGAAAGAACTATTCACACTTTCCTTAATACATCACACTCTCTCATAACTCTCTTCCTGAAATACTTCTATTAAAATATTAGATACACAAAATTTAAAGAGAAAGAAAGCATACACCTATAAAAATCATCAAAACAAAAAAGAAGACACCATCAGAGAAAGGAACTGCAAAACAGAAAGCAACAAAATGACAATAAAAAATACTTAGCTATTAGTAATTATTGTAAGTGTAAATGAATTAAATTCCCTAATGAAAAGGAGCTGATTGGGTAAAACAACAAAGTCATATCATATAACTATATGATGCCTACAAAAGAATCAGTTTAGCTTTAATACTATAAACTGGCTGAAAGTGAAGGATTTAAAAAATATATTCCATGAAAATGGTGATATAAAGAGAGCAGGAGTGACAGTGCCTATATCAGACAAAATACAGTTCTTGAACTAAAAAGACCATCACAATCAATAAAGAGGTCAATTAACCAAGAGGATATAATAATAAGTACATATTTACTCAATATCAGGGCTCCTAAATATATAGAGCAAATATCTAAAGAGGAGAACAGAGAAGATGATAGCAATGGAAAAGTAATAGGGGATTTCAATGCACCATTTTCAACATGTTTAGATTGTCCAAATAGAAAATCAATAAGAAAACTGTAGACTTGAACAATACTACAGACCAAGTGGACATAACAGACATTTATAGAAAATTCCATCCAAAAGTAGTAAAAGACACATTTTTCTCAAGTGCACACGAAATATTATTCAAGATAGATCATATGTTAGGTCACAAAAATGCCTCAGCAAATTTAAGATGATTGAAATTTTATCAAGTTTATTTTCCGACCACAATAACATGAAAATATAAATCAATAGGAGGAATTTCAGAAAATCCACAAATATGTGGAAATTTGACAAAGTCCTGAATAGCCACTGGGTAAGAGAAGAAATCAAAGGGGAAATAAAAAGTATCTTGAGACACATGTAGATAGAAACACAATATAACAAAATTTATGAGATACCACAAAAGCAATTATAAGCAGAAGGTACATCATGATAAACACCTACATATAGAAAAAAGAAGTCACAAATAAACAACTTGACTTTATGCCTCAAGGAACTACAATAAGAACAAATTAAGCCCAGCATTAACAGAAGGAAGGACGAAATGAGTATTAGAACAGAAATAAATTATATAAATAGTAGAAAAGATCAGTAAAACTAAAAAATGTTTGTAAACAGATAAATTGACAAGATTTTAGCGAACCTATGAAAAAAATAGAAGATTCAATAAAATTATGATGACAGTAGAGACATTATAACTGATACTACACATAAATACAATAGATCATGAGAGACTAATATAAAAAATTATATGACAGTAAATTGGAAAACTTAGACAATGTGAACAAACCCCTAGAAACATACAGACTAAGACTGAAATATGAAGAAGTAGAAAGTCTTAATAGATCTATAACATAGCCAGGCGTGGTGGCGCACGCTTGTAATCCCAGTACTTTGGGAGGCAGAGACCGGAGGATCCGGGTTCACGGCCAGCCTCAGCTCTCTCTCTCTCTCTACCTGTCTCTCTCTCTCTCTCTCTCTACTTAGTGAGGCCCTCCACAACTTTGTGAGACCCGGTTTCAAAATAAAGTATAAAAAATAGGGCCGGGGGCGTAGTGCGGAGGTAGAACGCCCCTGCGTTCAATCCCCGGTACCGTAAAAAAAAAAAAATAGATCTATAACAAGTAAGGAGATTGAATCAGGAATCAAAACTTTCCAACAAAGTAAAGTCCAGAACCAGATGGCTTCACTGGTGAAGTCTATCAAACATTAAAGAAGAATTCATGGCAATATTTCTCAGGTTTTCCAAAACTTTAAGAGGAGGGAACAAGTCCAAATGCATTTTACAAGGCCAGCATTACTTTGATACCAAAGCCATACAAGGGCATTACAAGAAAAGAAAACTAGAGACAAATATCCCAATGAACACACATGCAAAAATCATCAATAAAATCTTGCAATCTGACTTGAACAGCACATTTAGAGAATCATGCAAATGGATTTAACTGCAATGATAGGATGATTTAACATATGCAGGTCAATAAATATGATATACTACCTTCATACAATGAAGAATAAAAATCACATGATCAACTCAATAGATAAAAGAAAGCATTTAACAAATTTTAACATCCTTTCATGATAAAAATTCTCAAAAAATTCATTATTAAAGGGATGCATTACAACACAAAAAAGACCTTAAGTGACAAAAACATAGATAACATAATATCCAGTGATAAAAACACTGAAAACTTTCCCTCCAAGTTCAGGAAAAAGACAAGGATATTCATTTTTACTATGCCTATTCATGTATTAGTCAGGGTTCACTAGAGTAACAGAACTCATAGGATGTGTATATGGTAAAAGGGATTTATTAAATCAGCTTATAGTCCCAAAGTAATGTAGTCCCAAGAGGCCACCTGAACGTGGAGAGCCACAGGAACCAGCAGCTGATTGAGAGGTCCAAGAGCTAGAGTCTCAGAGGAGGAGTGACTGATGATACAGTCCCAGTCCAAGATGGAAAGGACAGGAAACTCTACAGAGAAACAATGGTGAAAGTCCAGTTCAAAGAGCTGAAGGCGGATATCTCGTGGGAGAGCAGACGTGCTTTGCTCAGGGAGAACCACGCATGCATTCACACAGCTTTCTCCTTTTTATCCAGGTCCTGCGCCTATCAGAACAGTGCTGCCCACATTCAGGTCAATACTTCCCCTTCAGTCTGCCCTTACATAAGCCATTCATCTCATCAACACACCCAAAGTCACATAATCTTGGGTGTTTCATAATCTAGTCAGATTGACAATCCAGACTAACCATCACAATTCAACATAGTACTATAGTACTAACCAGATTAATTAGGCAAACATAGCTAAATTAATTAATTAATTAAAAATCCAAATTGTAAAGGAAAAATACAATAGTGTCTATTTGTAAAAAAAAACATGATCTAAATACTCCATGAAAAAAGTGTTAGAACTAATAAATTAATTCACTGAAATTGAAGAATGCAAAATCAACATATTTAATCAGTTGTATTTATATACAGTAATAACAAATCATCTGAAGAAGAAATTCAGGAAATAATCCCATTTATAGTAGTGCCTAAAATAAAATACTGGAAATAAATTTAACCAAAGTGAGGAAAGATCTATCCATTGAAAACTATAAAACATTGATAAAAGAAATAGAAGACACAAAAAAATAGAAATATATCCTATTGTCATGGATTGAAAGATTAATATTGTTAAAATATCATACTCCAAGTGTTACTCAGCTTTCTGTTAAAATAACAAATTTCCAAGATAATCAAATTATAAAGAGAAAAGGTTTATTTTGACTTGCAGTTTTGGAGGTTTCAATCTGTGATTGGTCATCTCTGTTGCTTTGGGCCTGTGGAAAGATAGCGCATCCTGACCTTAGAGTGTTGTGGAGCGACGTATTCACCTAATGAAAAAAGGAAGAGAAGGAAGGAGAAAAAGGAAGAGAGCAAGGTCCCACAATTCTCTTTGAGGGCACATCCTCAATCACCTAAAACCTCTCACTAGCTACCCACTAACGTTTCCACCACCTCTCAATAGCATCAAGCTGGGGACCAAGTCTTTAACACCTGGGCCTTTGGGTGGCATTCCAGCTCCAAAAACTAGCACCACCCAGAGTAATCTACAGATCTGATACACCCCTATCAGAGTTCTAATGACATTATGTTACAGAAAGAGAAACAATCCTAAAATTCATATGGGGACTATAAAAGACTCTCAATGGGGAAAATAATCTTGAACAAGAAGAGCAAAACTGGAGGTATCAACACTTCCTATTGCAAAATATGTTAGAATATAATCAAAATAGCACAGTACTGGAATAAGAAAAAACACATAGACCCGTGAAATGGAATGTAGAGCTTAGGACTAAATTCACATATTTTAGCTCAGCTGATCATTCTAATAACACACCATGGAGGAAAGATAGTCGCTTCAATAAATGATGCCGGGAAACTGAACATGTGCATGCAGAAGAAAGAAAGTGGACCTTTATCTTGTAGCATATGTGAAAATCAACTCAAAATAGATTAAAAACATAAATATAAGTTCTGAATCTGTAAAACTACTAGAGGAAAACAGGGGAAAAGCTTCTTTAGATCGATTTGGGCAATGCCCAAAACACAGACAACAAAAGCAAAAATAGACAAATTTGCATGGCAAAGGAAATCACCAATAGAGTGAAGAAATATCCTTCAAAGTAGGAGAAAATATCTGCATGTTGCATATATGACAAGTGGTTAATATTTAAAATGTATAAAGATTCTAAACAATTCAGTGGCAAGGAAATAAATATATTGATTAAAAATGCTCAAAGCAGTTCAATAATCATTTCTCAAAAAAAGACATGCAGGTATATGAAAAGATGTTCAACATCACCAATCATGAAAGAAATGCAAATTAAAACACTCTTAATATTATCACCTCAAACAAGTTAGAATGACTATTATGGCTATAAAAGATGGTAGCTATTTATAAGAATCTGGAAAAAATGGAAGCTTTGTACACAATTGGTGGTAGTGTAAATTGGTACAGCTATTATTGAAAATAGTATAGAGAGTCCTTAAAAATTAAAAATCTAACTACCATGTGATCTAGCAATTCTACTTCTGGATATATATTCAAAAGAAATGAAATTAGAACTCAAGTGCTTATACTCTTGTTCATTGCAGCATTTTTCACAGTTATAAGGCTATGGGTGTGTATGTGTGCATGTGTTTGTGTGTGTGTGTGTGGTGTGTGTGAGTGTGTGCATTTGTGTGTGTGGGGGTGGGTGTAATATTATTCAGTCATGAAAATGAAGAAAATCCTGTCATTTGGGAGAAACATGGACAAACTTGGAGAACATAAATGAAATAAGCCAGACACAGGAAGCAAGATATTGCCTTACTCTTTTTTAAATTAATTTTAATATTTTGTTTTAATATACTTTTGTTAAAAGTATATTAAAAGCATTGTAATTATGCATCATAATGAGGTTCAAGAACATACATGCATAAAGCACTTGGTGTGTTTTTCAATGTGAAATTTAAAAAGCCAAATTTGTAGAATCAGGGAGTAGAACAGTGGTTACCAGCTCAGGGAAGAGGGAAATGGAGAGGTATTGGTCAAGGTGCACAAAGTTTCAGTTGTGCAGGATGAATAAGTTCTGGAGAGATAATGGACAGCAAGGTGACTATAGTTCATGATACTGTATTGTATATTTGCAGTTTTTTAAGAGAATAGATATTAAGTGTTCCCACCATACACACACAAAGTAACTTTGTGAGCTGATATGTTAACTGGTTTGATTGTCATAATCATTTCACATTGTACACTTACAGCAAAACCTCACCTTGTATACCTTAATATTTATAATTTTGTTTATCAATTATGTTTCAATAAAACTGGAAAAAAGTATTGCTATCATTCTTCAAATCATATTGATTTAACTCACTTCAAGGCATTTAGATGAAATACTGTGCAGAAGTTGGTTAATCAGCCTTTAGTAGATAAGAACAAAGCTAGATACTTCTTCAAATGGCTGGAAATGTCAGTTTTCTTTGTTCTATGAATGTATGCCCTTATGTTTTTCTCAAATCTAGGCTTTTTCTTCACTAGTTTTTCATGAATATACATTATTCGAAGGATGCATCGCTAGATAATGTTTGGTGTTTTTCTGTATTCAAGTTCTCTTGAATACTCCCTCAAAAAAAAATGTGTAGCAATGATAACTTTCCCAGAGAGATTTCAATCCCCTCTTCTGTGAAAGCCATATAGGATTTGCCCATAGTTTACACTTGTCTAAAGATGAAAATGAGCTATTTAGCTCATCTGGGAAGCAGCTGTGCAGAACTGTGGAAGGCAGTGGTAAGGAAAAACCACGATTAGTAAACAAAGCAACAGAAAGATGGTGAAAGGGTAAAGGGATGAGAAATTAGAATCTATTCAAACAAAACACACTGGGATGAATGAAGAAAGGCTTTTCCTGCCAACTCAGTAAATGTTTAATCTGGAAAAGCATACTTCCACATCTGGCTTATGTTTAACATTGTAAATACTATCTCTTTCATTATTTTATTTTATTTTTATGTAAATTTTAGTTTATTAACAAAATAACATAAAAACCAGTGGAGAGATAGAGCATTTAACATTACAAAGGTTAAATATTTCAAATAAAATATCCCTAATACAAAATATTACATGCTGTCTTACATATGCTTACTAAAGTCTCTGAATGAAAACATTGGCAATAATAAGTATTTAATAGTGTTTTAATATGAGTTAACTAACATGAAATAATTTTTTAGAGTTTTAAAGTAGAGGAGTATTTATTTTGGTATCTAAGCTTAACAGCATAATTGTCAAAGTGGAGATAAGTCACATAAAAGGAAATTAAAAGGGAAAATGATTAATTCACATTTTATTTGTTTAAACACAATGTTGTTACATCTCTCTGTGGAAATGAACCCGTTCCAAACTGAATTGTTCCCCTGTTCTCTGAGGAACTGCTAAGAGAGGGCATGCCACTCTGCACATCAGCCTCAGAAATTAACATGCAACTTGCTCAGCTTCCTGGCCCTTCTTTCCAGGGATTAAAAAAGTCAGGTTATGTGAAAAGCAAGCAAGTCTTCAAAAAGAAGATAAATGAAATAAACTGGAAGTGTGCCTTTCTGGGAAAAGAAATAAGTGAAATTGAGTGATAATTTTTCTCTTCTTCTGCATGTAGTAATAAAGATATTAATTTACATTTTGAATTTAGAGCACATTTCCACAAGCATTATGTGATTTTAATGTAACTTCACCTATAGATTTTATTTCACTGACTAGTTATAATGAGTCAGAATAATGAAATAATAATATATTATTCTAGAAATGATATATACTAAAGTATCTGCAAAGTATAACAGACACACAAATTAAGGTGTGAATAATCATTTGGGGGAAGTAAAGAAAAAGAACTTCTATATGAAAATAATTCAAACCTTGAAAAATAAGCAGAAATCTTCCCAACATAAAAGGGGATGGCAGGACATTTCAAATCTGAAAAGAAGCATGAAAACAGAATGGCAAATTTTAAGAACCATGAGTAGCTGATGCCTATGAAGCAATCTCAAGCCCCTAAGAATATTCTAGAACCAATTTGAAATGCCATAAAAGGTAGATAGGAAAAGAGGAAGGTGGCTGGCATGAACTCTTAAGAGGGTATTTCAGAACAGTTTTTGTCTTTGCACAAGAGATCAAACATTTCTAAAGCTTTTTATTATGAAATTCATTAATTATATATTCTCATCTATTGTGAACTAAGCTGTACCTGGCACTGGAAATTCATTCATGGAAAATAAAGGGCTAACTTCTCTTCAAGTGCTTATATTCTGTTAGACAGGACACACTCAAAAATTATTAATGTACTGGCCAGGGTCCTTCATTGCAGATGAGCAGTCTACTGAAGTTGGTTTAAGCAGAAAGGCATTTTCAAAGGTTATAAACATTCACAAAATCACTAGGATGACTGAAGAAACAGACTGTAGATTCAGCTTTCATGGTAACTCTGAGAGCCACACTGAAGAACTGAGCTGCCAACAAAGCTACAACTCCACCAGAAGCAGGAAACTGCACAATCAGGAAGATTCACAAACAGGTTTCTGCAACAGTCAGGAGCCACCATTATCAGTCCTCTGCCACACCTGGCAGCTCTTGAACGGCACCATTTCTGCCACAGTCTGAGCAAAATTGTTCCTTATATCCTGCATCTCTCCCCATACGACTTGGTTCCAAATTAATGTCCCCTGTGAGAACTTCTGACTGATGAAAACTAAATCTCAGCTTTCAGATACCTTAGAAAATGACATCTTAACTGCCTCACCTCTGCAGTACAGGCAGATACACCAGAAAGGGATTAAAATGGGTATTGACTAAAACGATCCATGGTACCTGACCAAAGTGGTAAGTGAATGACTTACAACTTTTAATAAGTAATTTCCAGGAAATAAGCAGAAAACCATGACTTGAGGATAAATAATCAGGAGCTACTCCAGACAAGATGGTCAGAGACAGCTTCTATCAAGAGGTCAAATATTGGCTGATTCTGAAAAGATGTGAAGAGCCTGATAACTTCCCATGTGAAGAGAAGGAAAAGATGATTTTAGGTAAAGTTATCATAGAGTCTAGTAGTTAAAAAGCAGGATCACTGGAACTGGGTCCTATTGTCTCCATCCCTCACTTGTTTGGTTCCTCAAACTGTATCACTTATTATACTTATTTGTAAAATGAGGATAATAATATCAATTTAGGAGACTAGTGGGATGTGATAGTTAATCTAAGTTGTCAACTTGACCTGATCATGACACACCCAAGATTATGTGATTTTGGGTGTGTAACAGCAGATTAAAGAGAAAGCCCTGCCCTGAATGTAGGCAGCAGGATTCTGATAGGTGCGGACTTAGATAAAGAGGGAGAAGCCGCGTAGAGTGCATGCGACTCTTTCCGAGGAAAACGCATCTGCTCTCGCCTGAGATCGTCGGCCGCCGGTTTCGCCTTTCTCCGAAGAGCTTCTTGATCTTCTCGGCCTCCCGCTCTTGGAACTGAAACTCCACCATCGTTTCTCCGAAGAGCTTCCTGATCTTCACATCTTGGACTGGGACTGAATTAGTGGTTGCTCCGATCCTAAGACTCCAGCTCTTAGACCATTCGACCAGCTACTGGTTCCTCTGACTATCCACATGCAATCAGAACCTGGGACTACATTGCTTCAAACTGTAAGCCCATCTGATTAATCCTTTTTTTCAAATATACTCATTCTGTGTATTCTGTTAATCTAGAGAACCCTGTCTAATACATGGGAGGATTATATGAGATAATGACCATGGTATTTTAATTGAATCTGTAGATCACTTTTGGAAGAATGGCCATTTTGATGATACTTATTCTGCCTATCCAAAAGCATGGGAGGTCCATCCACCTTCTAAGATTTTCTTCAATTTCTTTTTTCAGTGTTTTATATTTTTCACTGTAGAGGTCTTTTACCTCCTTGGTTAGGAATAAACCTAACCAAGGGGGTTATTGTGAGTGGAAATATTATCTGGATTTCTTTTTCGGTGGATTTATGGTTGGCATGTAGAAAAGCTTTTGATTATTTTAGATTGATTTTGTATCCAGACATGTTGCTGAATTTGTTCATCAGTTCTAAAAGCCTTTTGGTTGAGTTTATTGGGTTTTCTAAGTATAAGATCATGCCATCTGCAAATAGAGATAGCTTCAGTTCTTCTTTTCATATTTGTACTCCTTTGATTTCCCTCTTGCCTTATTGCTCTGGTTAGTCTCAAGTACTATACAAAGCACTTAAAATAGTGACTGGTGTGCAGCATGTGCAATAGAACTTTGTTCTATGATCATTAATTTTCTAACATTAACTTTGAGTTTTCTGTGAAATATATCTAGAGGTAAGAGCTGTGAAAATACAAACTCAAAAGTATTAAACAGAAAATGCTAATATCTCTGGGAAGGAATGTAGGGAATGAAGGGAAGAGCAAAGAGGTATAAGGTAAAAACAGCAAAATTTAGATGCTCGGAAGAAGAAAGGAACATAGAAAACTAAACTGAGAATGAAAATACAGTAGTATAAGCAGAACACAGCCCTTTCATGTAATTGAAGAGAGAAAAACATTGCAAGAATGAAGAATTGGCCACCTGTTGAGTACGATGAGCATTGGATAATGCCCATTGCATCTGGAAACAGGGAAATCATTGGTGACCTGTATAAGAACAGTTTCAACTAGTGGTGATGATATTGGGAGAAACCCTATTGTATTGAATTGAAAGGGAGGTCTTCCATCTTCTAAGGTCTTCTTTAACTTCTCTCTTCAGTGTTCTGAAATTTTCATTGTATAGGTCTTTCACTTCCTTGGCTACATTTATACCTAAGTACTTTTTGAAGCTATTGTGAATGGGATGATTTTCCCTATTTCTTTTTCAGTAGATTGATGGATAGTATAGAGAAAAGCTATTGATATTCCTAAGTTGATTTTGCATATGGCTACTTTGCTGAATTTGTTTATCAGCTCTAGAAATCTTCTGGTTGAATTTGTTGGGTTTTCTAAGTATAGGATCATGTCATCAAAAAGAGATAATTTCACTTCTTTCCTTATTTGTATCATTTTAATTTCTTTCTCTTGCCTTATTGCTCTGGCTAGAATTTCAAATACTATATTGACAATGGAAGAGAGATACAGGTACTAAGAAAGAGATTCATAGGAGATATTAGAGCAAAAATAAAATGGAAAGGCACCGTATAATTCCATCCTATGGAACTCTAAATCAACCCTTTCATTTTTTTTAATTCTCTTATATGTTCTGTAGCTAGACAATGAACATAATAGAGATAATATCAACATAGCAATGCCTTTGTCTTGTATAACTTATATTTAAAGGATTTGGAAAATATATACAACATGGCAACATATATTAAAGCAAAACAGTTTGTAAGGATTAAGAACTGATTCATCAGTTTAATTTATCCATAAATGGATTAATAGCACCCCTTTAAAAATGCTTCTAGGATGACTATGTTCTGACCAATTATAGGTAAAATGTGTTTAATAAGAAAATTGAGGACGGGTGCTTCTTTCAGAAAAAAATAGTAGAAATTTCCTAGAGGAAAAGAGCTAGAAGCAATATGATCAAATTTTCATGGTTCAACTTTAAATGATAGTATTCTATGGTAAAAGTACAATTTAGAATGATCCAATCAACAGTTCTTTTACATTAAAATAATAGTAATAAATAATTGCCTGAGTTTTAGAATCAATCAAACCTTATTTCTAATTCTAGCTTTATCATCATTGGCAGGTTCTTTGACCTCTATGACCCAAGTTTCTACATCTTATAACTATAGGTAATATTATCTACTTCAGTTTATTATTGTGAGACACAATATGGTATTGCCTGTAGGCACCTAGCATGAAAACTAGCCCATAGTAGATGATTAAGGCACTGTTGATCACTTCAATAATAATGACTGCCAATGAGTCATAAAGTGAATAAGGGGGAGGTAAGCTGGGTGTGGTGGTGCACACTTGTAATCCCACTACTTGGGAGGCTGTGTCAAGAGGATCACAGTTTCATGGCCAGCCTCAGCAACTTAGTGAGGCCCTCCACAACTTAGTGAGACCCTGTTTCAAAAATTAAAAAATAAATAAATAAATAGGGCTGGGGGTGTAGCTCAGAGGTAGAATGCCTCTGGGTTCAATCCCCAATACCACAAAAAGAGGGGGAGGTAGAATAGGAAGAATTTCTAAGGCAAGTAAAAATAAAAATCTTCATAAGCCATCTGTAACATAAACTATACTTTGAGAAAAATGTATGAAGTACTAAAACAATTTTGGTCCTAAAACTGGACAGTGGACAGCTATAGAACATATATTGCAACTCACCAACATAGAAAACAACTATGCATAAATTAGAGGGCAAGATTGTCTGTTGAGGCAGGGTTCTCCCTTGATCATGAAGGAAGGTAGAAAAGGGATGTGGAGGAACAAAGTATACCTAGCACAATATAAAATGTGATTTCGACTGTAGAATTTATTCCTGTAGCATCTGACTACATCACACACACACACACACACACACACACACACACACACACACAATTTTAACTTTTGAAATCCATTACTTTATCAGATTTATTTCTTTAGCAGCTCTCAGGATCTGCTAGAAAAATACTTTTCTTCTTTGGGAAAATCCTCCAAGAAGCAGTATAATGCTGCACTGAGTGTTGCCAGATACTCTTATTAAACATTCCAGCCCTTCAGAGGGCAAAAAAAAAAGCAGAAGTCGTTTGCTCTCATGTCATCCAAAGTAATAAACATTTTTGAGAAATATATCTGGCTTCACTGTGACAATTCTAAGGTGCTTCGTGACCCTTAGGCATTGCCACAGGTGTATGCCAGATTGTTTTATCTGCTTGGAACTTTAAAATCAGTTGAAATTAAATTACTATGCTAATTTTCATCTTATTCTACTGTCTAGAATAACAGATTTCTAGACTACAGATTTAATAATTATTAACATTTTATCCTCTTCGCCCAATCATTGCCACCTATTGGTCCAATTCCTCATTTTTCTCAGATAGGAATACCTAGTTGAACTTGAATATGACTTGAGGCTTTTCTAAGTCCGAAATTTCCAAAGAGGAGTCTACATTAAATCTTCTTTTAAAGTTTTAGAATAGTTTTCATTTTTTTCTTCATAAGGCTTGCCAACCAAATTTTTCCCCTTCCTCCCAAGTCAGTCCGCTAACTCTTGGCAGAGGCTAAAGTTTGTTTCCCTCTCCCCTAATCTGATCTTGCCATTTCTAAAATTATATAGAAAAAATTACTGTAAAGCAAAGTTTAACTTTACTCTTATGAAAAAAATAAAATTATATACTTCTGTGCAGATACATACATATATATATATATATATATATATATATATATATATATTATGACATGATATTTTCTGACTGAAAATATCCTTGTTTCTCATTAAAGGATGCCCTAAAGTTATATTCCTTCCACAAGAAAAGTGTGATCATTTTTCCTAAGGTACAAGTAGCAGGACATGGAATTGAGAGGATGGGAATAAGATCTGTCCCGAACATCTGCCTGTCCACAGTAAATATGTGGAGGGAATGGCTCCTCTTTGTTAATATCATTTGTCCCTTTTTGTATATTTTTAATCTGATTTAGGGATTCTGTAGTTGTAACTCAGTATATCATTAATCTGTAATGAAGGGATGGCCATTTGCTAACCACTTAAGATATTGTTTCATGACAATATTATTTTTTTTATAATTTCAGCCTTCTAGAAGCAATTTTTAAAGACATTCATAAACTACTTTTTGCCTTCAGTTTGACTTTGTAGTTCAAATTGGCGAATAAATTATTTTGACAGAGTAAAATAGTATATTTAGGACATTTTGTGTGTTTGAAATACACACATATATATGTCATATATGGATACATACAATAAATATCATTCAATATTCTGCTGCAAAGAAATTATGATTATTTAAATATTTTAGTATAATTAAAAACTATTACAATATAATCATTACAATTTAGCAGATTTTTAGAAATCCCATCTTAAAGGAAATAAGCCTTTTAAATGGACTGTTGGTAAAGACAAAATAGAAACCTGAGTATTTGGTGAGATGATATTGGAAGCTTTCATTCCTTTCTGGGTGGGGAATGTTACAAAGCATCTTTCATTTCATCGACTCTTGGCCACACTGACCTCAGAAGTGGAATCACATGTCTGCCTACAGAAAGATCAGGGACACGAAGTCTCAGTGTCATACATGTCCGCGTCATTAATTCCCATGAACCTCAGGAGGGGTTTTTTATCAAACAGCCTAAAATTTCAGGCAACGAGGGAATAGAAAAGGGGAAGGTTTCACCTCCATTTATTATCCTGAAGAGTAAAATTTTTTGTCAGTTACAGAGAAAAAAAATCTAAAGAAATTTTTCATAAGCAATTATTTTTATAGCACTATTTTTGTCCTAATTATAAAGGTAATTGACCTTTATTGAAGACAATAGAGAAAGTGTGCCAAATATTGATAAATCAAACTAAATTTGGCTTGAGGGAGATTTGCCATGAGTCTTTACATATTGAACTGTAACTTAATTTAGAACATGAACAAACTGAAAATGTGACTCGAAATTTGCCTTTGTAAGAAATGGCTGAGTCTCAGCCAATCATAGAAGCTAAGCTTCAGCCAATCACAGGCAGCCAAACATTCAAACTATGGCCGAGTAGGCAAAAATGGAGATGTAACCAACCGTTTATGTACCTCCCTTCCATTTTCTGTATGTCACTTCCTTTTCTCTGGCTGTAAATGTGTGGTGGCATGGAGCATTCTGAATCCTTTTTGGCCCAGACTTCTGCCCAATTCAAGAAATGCAGTTAAAGCCAATTAAGGTCTGCAAAACTGGATTTGTTGCAATTTTGTCTTTTAATAGTATAAGGGAAATTAAAATTCCCCATAATTTTACGACCCCAAAATATTACTATTATTATTTGGACTTCTTTTCTTCTAGCATAGAGTTATATATTTAGCATTATCAAAATTTATATTAATACAGGTATAAACACTAATGTAGATAAATACATAGATGTTAGTATAGCTATTTTTTCAAAATTTATATCATACACAATTCTTTCAATTATAGTGAAAAAGTTCTTTAAATATATTTCCAAGTAGCCATCAGTCAACTCAATGAAATCCACTCAATAGTTTTGATTAGCTGTAAAATACACAATAATGTAGCATATAGTTATTAGACTCCAGAGACTTTTCTTATTCCCTTAATTTATAGAACTAATTATAGAAAATAAAGTTAAATTAAATTCATATTTAATCAAGAACATAGGGAGTTTTTTCAAACTGTCCAAACACATATACAATGAGTAGAAATCTAGATTAGATTGTTATTTGCTGATTAGATTATTTGCTGATACAATTCATTTTGAAATAATTCTCATAATGTTCCTGTGTATATTGAACCCTATTTAGAGCTATCAGGTGCAATTAGTTGATTATCTGTTGATTTTAAGTAAAATTGAAGGTTTCCCTATTGCAAGGGTATTGTTACATTTGGAATGTTACGTTGGAATATTACATTTGTAGTTCTCTGCCAGGCATGATGGTTAGTGTTAATGATATTAATCCTCAAATTGCCCCTTTTGAAGAGATGAACATTTCTGGTCTGAGGAACACTGGACCCAAGCAATACTTCTCAAAAATGGTTCCAGGTTCAACTCAGATGGAGCATAGTTTCATATGTCCTTAGAAGCTTGGAGTGCATTTTAGTGTTTACAGTAAAGGCACCTGTCTCTCTCCACCCTAAAGCCTGGTCAGATTGGCAGCTGACCCTTCACTCGGGTGCCATGGGGAACCCTTCTTATGAAGGCCTACATTGGATAACCTCACATTTTTGTTTCATACCCTGGAGAAAGGAATGCTCTTTTCTCTTTCATTTTTCTCCAAGGACTTTTCCTTGGGATTTAACTTCCTCACAATTAATGTGAAAAGATGTTGAGGGATTGATACTGGTGTCTGGTCTTTAAAAAAAGGGACAAGGAAGCAGTTCAGCATGTTTATCATAGGCCTTCGGTCATTGCTCCAAGGGAAGCCAGCCTTGGTGTTTGTCCATAGTCCAGTCAACTTCAGAGAGAATACGTTAGGATTTGGGGGAGAGCCAAGTGATGAAAAGCAGGCGTGCTTATATCTTAGAAGGACCGAATCTACTGAAGATCAGCAAAGCTGCACTGCTCTTTAGGGAACCCCCAGATGTCTGTCATACGCAGCAAATGAGTGTCCAAAGGCTTCTTACAGGCAGTGAGAACATGCACCGAATGTGAGGAAAGATGTGTTGTACTTCGGAAGATGAATAAAAAATGGTTTTACACTGTGATAAGCTTATCGTCAAATATCCAACCACACGATACTCAAAAGCATGTGTGGAGTATGAAAGCAATTCCATGTGAGAGAAGTTTGTAATAACAACACGATCAGAATTTTGTTATCATAAAATAATTTTAAGACAAAGTACTTCCCCTTCCCCATACTTTTTAATATTAAAGTCCCTGTTTCTTGAGTTTCCCCAAAACTGCAAAAGCTCAAACTAAGAATACTCTTCGGTTGCAATGAAAACACTCTGTTTAACTGGCTGTCTACTTTCCCCATCTCAACAGTTTGATCATTTAATGGTCAATGCATTTGCATCTGGCCTATTGAGCAAAAAACAAACATGCAAGCAGAAAAACCTAGCTGTTAGTCTACACTTCCTGGTGAGTTTGATTATTAATATGGACTGTCATCTAATTCCTGCTTCTGGATTGCGACTGTAAGACTGATTTCCATTGTTCCTTCTCATCATTAAACTGTCTTGTGATGAGAAAATATGTATTAAAAAATTACAATTCTAAAGACTTGCATGTGACAAGCAATAATATTCATAGTGCTCAAAGAAAATCTCCTGACAATGTTTTTACTATGACTCTCCCCCTCACACAGCATTGAGTCCACAAAGAGCAACGTGCCAGGAAGCTTATGGGTCTCCCCCACCAACCCTAGTTGCTGCAGTGGAGAAGCTGTTCTTATTATTTCCCACTGGCTTTCTATGCAGAATTTTGCTGTGACAAAGGACTTGCTCCTGAAATTTTGATTGTGCTTTCCATTTTGAGATTAACAGGATCTGGGCATGGTGGTGCCTGCTTGTAATCCTAGTACTTTGGAGGCTGAAACAGGAGGATCACGGGTTCAAGACCAACCTCAGCAATTTAACGAGACTCTCAGCAACCTAGTGAGACCCTGTTTCAAAACAAAAAATGAAAAAGGGGCTGGGGGTGTAGCTTGGAGGTAGAATGCCCCTGGATTTAATTATCAGCTCCAAAAAAAATTAACAGGCAAATGCAAAACAATTATATACCTTACTCGGAGAGACCTAAAATGTCTGCTCATTGGCATCTGAATTTTTTAACTCTCATAAATTCTTCTGCTATTCTCCCAATGGTCCAAAATACTCACTGAGTTAGCAGTGTATAGTGAACTGTGGCGTTGCACTTGACACTACATCTGCAAAATGACAATTTGACTCCAGACAGTGGATAACTCCTGTGGGTTACATTTATCAGAGCTGCGAAAATAGCCACAAAATCCAAAGTCAGTAACACTTCATTTGTTTTGCTGATAGAATGCACCATAGAGTTTAAACTTTAAAAACATTTTTTAACTTCAGGTTTTGTTCTCCTTCACCCCCTTTCTAATTTTATAGTTTGAGAATATGGATTTAAAATGACATTCCTACTTGCTTAAGTAACAAAGTTTGGAAAAAAATTTAGTGGAGTACTGATTGGGTGCCAGAAGTTTATTCTTCTATACTCTGCTGGTGATGTACTAGCACCTACACGTTAGTATCACCAGAAACAAAGCATGTCCTTCAGCTGCTGCTTCTCATTACATTGCCAGATCAAAATGTTCTTTGGAAGTAAATGTGCAAGCCAAATCGCCTTACTGGTATTGGTGCATCAGACCTCAGGTAATATTGCTAGGGTTGCTCAATGGTCTGTGTGCTGTAGATACAAATATTTGCTCAAGCAGATTGCAAGATTGTTAATGTTGTCTTTAAGTGCTGATGCTCACTTCTCTCATCATCTCTTTCCTCCTGTGCTTGCTCTATACCAGAAACATAACTCTGGATTTAATCCAAATGTTTGGGAATACATTTTAAACACACACGTATTCACATGCATGTGTGGATATGAACACACATCCACACACAACTTCTGCCTTAGTTCTACCTGATTTGAACCCCCAGGTAATGAGAGTCCCATATTTGCCTCAAATTCCAAGGCTGAGATTATGCCTCCAATCCACTAGGAATTCTTTAGCATGACCAAGTCTTTGTAATGTACATGATACATATACAATTTTGTTGATTCTTACAATTCTCCCCAAGTTTACAAATTCAAAACCTGTAATCACTTTCTTTAAAACAAACCTTTGTAGTAGTGGTTATAAATTTGAATTCAGATCTGGCTTACTAATTGCCTTTATTTTTCCACTACTTAATTATGTAAAATTAACTGTATTTGGTTCAATCTTTACCAAACTTCAATAGATACCTGGGTGGTTTGTCACTACAATAAAAAGAAGTTCACACTTTTCTAAAAGACTTTATCCAGAGATTTGTTATAAGATTTCATTTCTGGCTTTTGCACTAGATTAAAATTTGTAATATAGTTGCAATAATTTTAGCAATAAACTCATAGTTGACTATTTGAAACAGATATGAAAGATTAATCTACTATTTTCCAAATGATTCCAAAGAAATAAAATCAATTTTAGAGTCCCAGGAAACATTTAAACTATAAATTTGATATGTAGTATATATGCCTTGTAGTTCTATATTTTTCAGTCTGATGAAGATTGTTTTATCCCTTGCTTTCCTTAAACTTCAAGTGGAATAAAAATTTACCACAATTTTTAAAATCTCATTTTAAAAATTGAAATATTTTAATAGTCTAAAATCACAGATGAAATCTCTGTGATATTAATAAAGAACATATGGTGAATGCAAAGTTTAGAAAACAGCATGCTTTAGACTCTATTCAATTTCAGTATTTTTTGAAACAAACTTGAAAAAAACACATTTATTTTAGTGGTTAAATTTAGTCAAATAATTGAATTTTTTGAAAACCAGCAATGGAACTCAAGAAACCTATCATTTTAATAACAATATCTTTAATTAATTCATGCTTTTAAAAATGTACAAATTAATAGTTACATCTAAGTTCAGTATGCAAGAAATTGTTTCAGAACAACAGAATATATGTCTTATCCCTCTAAGTCCTCTTAGCATAGCAGATCAGCATGCTATAGTTTATATCTAAACTCTACCTCAGAATCGACAGTTCACTCTACATAAATGATCAACTTTATTAAGACAGGTCATTGTCATGCCTGGCTACTCTAAAGTACAATAGTCTAGAAAATGTGAGTGCAGAGTTAACTATGTGATTTGTTCTATTCTCTCCAGTTTTCACCACAGATTATTGGAAGTACTTCCAAAGTAAAAATTCATTGAGATAATTTAATAGATGTTCAATAATACCCTGGCTTACTACATTTTTCCTAACCTTTGGCTTTCCATTTCTTGATATTTCAAACTTACTATTTCATTCTTACAATAAGTATTTATGTTTAATGCATTTAAAACATTTACAGTTGAATACTTCAAATATTTAAACAAAATAAAAAAGCTTATTTGTCTCTATGTTCCTGTCTTTGAGCTGCTCCAGTATTTCAAAAGTTTTGTTTTATTTTGTTTGTTTCAGTTTTGTTTTTTAACCATCTTGTATATCTTTTCTTTATTGTAGTCATTCTTTCTTCTACCCTTCCCTTAATTTTTCATTCATGTACTCCTCCCGTTCTATTTAGCCAAACACATATGAAAACATTTTTGACATAAATACAAATTAGTTTATAAGAATGTTCACATCAAATATACAGATAAATGTATTGATTAAAAAAGAATGAGAACCAAAGCATTTTCTGGTTCAATTCTGTTACTATAACAAGGTTTTGATAGATTTGGAACCAGGTATCTTTTCCAAATGCAGATTTTTATTTTTTTACCCTTTATTTGTATGTATGCTAAAAGGAAATTTAAGTTGAGTGCATTCATCATCCAAATTGATGTCAGGCTTAGGTTTTTAGGAAAAAATCTGGCTGCAATAAAATTCTGGTAAATTCCATAAATCTCACAATGACTTTCATGTCATACTAACGTACATCACATCGACCTCTAAAACCATACCACATTCCAGAGAAAGAAAAACAGAATTGCTTCTGTCAGGATCAGCACAGTGCCCTAAGAAATACATTTTGTAGGAGAGAAATGATTTATAAAACAGGGAAGAGGCACTTGTTTTACATTCAAGAAACTTATGTCCATTTGCTTACTTTTTTATTATTACCATGAAAAATACGGCTTAGTCTTTGACCTTATAATGACATAAAATTCAGTTGCAATAGCAAAAATCATCTGAAATTATCACAAAGAAAAATATATATTCTACATTACTTTATTTGAATAATTCTATCCTCAGGACAATAAGCCTATATTACTTAGTAGCATCTTTTCCTTAGAAAATATTAAGTATTCAGTCCCCTAAATGCAATGTGTGATTTATTGTGAGGAGGTTGAGCAGTGTATGGGCCTCCAGTCTATCAGATAAAAAACAAACTAATAACCACATGCTAGCACCTAACAGAAATCTAGGTACAATGAAAATGCAAAGGAAATATGAAATATGGTATCTCTTCAGGATCTTAAACTACCTCCACCAGCAAAAATAACACTTAGGCTGTAGTTGGAGAATAGTTAGGCATCAAATTATCACCATACCCCACCTTCTGCATATACCAGAAACATAGACACAGGGCCCCATAGACAGAACAAGTTAAGAAGGCTCAGCTCTACCTCTGTATCACCTAATATGGATCCCTGAGACACCATGTCACCATATCCATTGAAGTCATTCATTGGAAGAGCCAACTAGTGTGTCAGAGCAGTGGTGATGAACACCTGTGGAAGAGATAGGCTTAGCCTGGACCACTGCCTTCCTCGTTGTGTGGGGTCTGCAGAGCAGGCAGAATGCTGCAGACCTACATGGGGCTGCGATTAGTACAAAGACAGGCAAGAACTGACATGCTGGCCCACAGACACAGCTCAAGTCCAGACATCAGCAATGACCCAGAGTCCTGAATTCACAGTCCTGAGGTCTATATAGGTGGGAGTTGCCCCAAATCAACTCTCTCAGCCCCATTTTAGCAACACACATTCACATGATTCCATAGAATAAATATTGTACCAGTTAGTGGAAGCAACTGACCAGGCCACACTCATGAAACATGAGCCCCATCGTAGGATTCAGGATGATCTCAGAGGCGGAGTCCTGAACTCCTTGAGTTTTCTGGTGGACCCAACAGACAGAAATGAAGAGAGAAAGTGTGAGCACCCTGAAAGGGAAAAAGAGGGACCAGGTGTAAGCGAGGTCTTTGTCCAGTCTGATTCCTCGTCCAAACAGCACTGCCTGCCCCAGTCAGTCCCCATCACTACATGCCACTCTAAGGGTATTTAGAAATGTTTTAGAAAGGCACCCCCAAAGCATGGGGTCCCAAGACGTAAACTTTGCTCCCTA